>PVJX010008174.1:0-67015 GCA_004027295.1 Dolichotis patagonum | reverse complement strand
TTGTACGTATCAGCTCTGCCGTGACTGTGGCAGTTGCCCGAGTTCTTTTGCGTGAGTCACATTTTGAACCAGTACAGGCTCTGGCCTTGGGTCAAGAGTGAACACACGTTTCTGGAATGAGCAAATAGCTGAGTGAATTACTGGACAGCCCGACGTCTGCTCTCTGCTCAGGGTCTCTGGCCGTCTGGTTTGTCCAGTCTGCTGCCTCTGCCGGCCGTTATCTTGGGATGGATCTGAAATCCCCGCTGAAGGCTGAGGCCCTTGGGGACAGAGCTGGGTGCTATCTTGGTCTTCGCTGTGTCCTCAGCACCCAGCCCAGGACAGCCGCTAAGAGCTATAGTCTGTCTGTCTGTCTGATGGGTGGAAAGGGAAGCGGAGGCTTGATGGGCAGTGGGGACGCGGCCTCTCTGGCCGGTGCACTCTCAGCTCTTTGCTCTCAGGCGCCTTGGACATGGATGCGCACGTGCAGGGCAGCGTTGAGCTGTGAGGGGGGGTTGCTATATCTTAGAGCTGGAGCCTGAATTAATGGGGTTCATAAGCAGATGCACTGGTTCCAGGGGTACAGCCTGTGTGTATGGTCTGTGCAACCTGAACGTCTCGGGGTCTGTGAGTCTGTGCCTCTCAGTATGTTTTCCAGGCTCACCAAGCTGTGTATTCAGTGGTTCAATATTTGGAAGTCTTTTCCTCTCAGGAGGGTGTGCATGTGGGTGATTTGAGGCAGGAGGCTCCAGTGTGTTTGGTGACTGGGAAAGTCTGGTCTCTGTGTGTTGGGACTGATGGTTGAGGACTTGACTGGACCTGTGTCCTTCTTGCTGTAGTTAAGGGCACATCACCCCTGCCCCAATTTAAGCCAGTCTACTGCCAAGGAAGTATTAAAAAAATAGATGAAAAGTAGAGAAGGCAGGCATAGTGGCACGTACCTGTAATTACAGCAGTCAGGAGGCTGAGGCGGAGAATCACCACAAGTTGGTCATCCTGGGCTGCTAGTGAGTTCAAGGCCAGCCTGAACTGCATTGCCAGATCTTGTCTCAAAAAACAAAACAAAACGACAAAGGATCTTTCTCAAATGTGAGGGGGATCAAGAGATAGAGGGAAGGGAGGGGAAAGGAATGAAAAAAGGGATTAACATGTGCTATTACAAAGCAAATTATAAATGTAAAAGAAGTTTTAAAACACAAGTTCGTCACTATAGTCAAAGACAAGAAAAGGCTGGGTCTGTTCCCATAATTTGAGACTGGAAAAACCCAACTAGCCTTGGCATTCCTTGCCAGATGCAGCATGTAAGTGCAGCTCAGTCAAAAATGCGTCTTATTATGCTAACCGACTCCAAGGTTTCAAGGAACTATCACCCCGAGACAGCGCGGCCCAGTCCAAGACAGTGATTGATTCCTCCCTTTGACCCTAGCCTTGACCTCCCTACGCTAGGATAGAGAACCCCCAGTTAACTTGCCTGAACTAAATCTGCCCAGCAACATGACAAGACACTATGTAACCAACTACAGAAAGCCCCATTATCAGCCTATCAGCCTTCTTAGTGCTTCCTGCTACTTTTTTTGTATTTCCTGTTAAAAACATGTATGTGTTTTATTAACCCCAAGTCAGGGCTGATGATTTGGAACAGAGTTTCTCATCGGTCTGCTGGTATAATTAAGCTACTTGCCTTCCAAGTTCCTCTGTGCTAAGTGTCTTCATCTGGCTGGGTTCCACTTTTCTGCAATGTTATGTGCACGCACTAACTCCACACATGGGATATAAACATTATGTGCTACAGACATGCGCTAATAAAAAGGAATATAAATAAATTTTTTAAAACTGTGACTTTAGGACACAAAAGTTATTCAAGCTTTTTCCCCCTCTTCCAAAAAAAATTTCTAAGCATCTTAAAAACAACAAGCCTGTGCTCTGCACTCTGGGTCTGTGCCTCTTGCCTTTCATCTGTATGCTTCATTTCCTCTTGCTAACCCTGCAGACCCCCATACTCAGAAGACATTGCTATTTTTTTTGAGGCAAGGTCTTACCATGTGGTCCAGGCTGGCCTCGACCTTGTGGTGATCCTCCTGCCTCAGCCCCCCAAGCACTGGGATTACAGGTGGGCGCCACCACACCTGGCAGAAAGCCACTGTTATGAGACCAGCAGATCTCAACTTCAAACACATGGAAATGGTTTGCATTTTAACAGCCCATCAAATGGGGACATACACAGACCCAAGGGGCACTAGAATACAGCATCCTAAATAACTCATATTAAGGACACCCCTAAGTCCCCATAAGTATACACAGCTTGAGGTCACAGGGACCTCTCCCCTCTGCAGGGCCTCCCATTTCGAGTGCACCTTCACATTTCTTTCTAACAGACCTCTCTGTGCTTGTTTAACAAGTCTTTTTTCTTTTATGGAAGTCAGAGAGCTTGCATCCTGCCCAGGGAGTAGGGAGAGTCAGGGTCCTGACCTGTACCTTGGGGACCTCCTTGGACCCTGTCTGGTGACACTGCCTTACTGGGCCTCAGTCCCCCCTCTGTTGTTTTTGGAGCCCTCTCTCCAGAGGTGACCTTTGAGCAGGGGCAGCCCAGGAATTGGCCTGGGTACAGAGGAAGCCAGGAGGGAGACAGGGCTGTGCCACACAAAGCCATCAGGTAGAAGGGATGGGAGGGGGCTGCAGGGCGAGCACAGGGGCTGCTGGAGCCCCAGGGTCCCAGCGGGCTGGGTTTTGTGTGTCCTGGTGTTTCTGGGTGTGTGGCTCCCTCTCTGTGCTTTGGCCTCACCTCTCCGTGTGTGTGGCAGGAGTGGGGGGCATACTGGGGACTGAACTCAGGGACTTTGCACTTTGCATCCCCAGCCCTTCCGATGCTTTGCACTTTGCATCCCCAGCCCTTCTGATGCTTTTTGTTTGGAGACAGTTGCCCAGGCTGGATTTGACCTTATGATCCTCCTGCCTCAGTCTCTGAGAGCACCGGGATCACAGGCAAAGGCCACCGTGCCTGGATGCCCATGTGGTCTGGCTCTGGGTCTCTCTATTCTCTCTTCCGCTTGTGCCCTTGAGTTTCCACTTGGTCTCTTGTCTGCTTTCTTCCTGACCAAGTTTCTGTTTTGGGGATTCACCCCCACCCCAAGCTCCGTTTTAGCAATGGTCTTTGCCTCTCCCTCTCTGCTCATTCACATGTCTCTGCTTCCATCTCCCTCTTTGTCACCCTGGTGCCTCCTTAAGCCATAACACAGAGGAGGGTTGCAGGATGGAGAGGCGCTGTAGAGGGGGACCAAGGGACACAGGCTGGGGTGGGTAGAAGAGGACAAGCTGTGGAGGAGGAGGAGGAGGAGGAGGAGGAGGAGGAAGAGGAGGAGGAGGAGGAAGAAGAGGAGGAGGAGTAGGAAGAGGAAGGCCAGGCCCCTTTTTTGGGGTAGCTGCTTCCCCAAGTCACTGTGGTCCTCCAGTCCTGGCTAGGCCCAGTCCGGGTGGCACTGGCAGGGACCTTGTGGCTAGTTTCAGGCCTGGCCAGCTCCCAGTATTTCCTGGGATCCCGGCCCTCCCTGGCCAAGCTAAAGTGCCACCCCCCAGGTGTGTGTGACGCCCGCACAGAAGGGCCCGTGAGTGACCAGGAAGGGAAGAGTCCCCTTGTTAGGCAGGTGGATCTTAGTGGGCCTGAGGGACAAAGAGGGGCCCCAAAACAGCCTGTGCTGCCACTTCAGGAAGGACACAAAGACTTCAGTGTATCACACATGTATAATCCTTTGCTAGGTCTCAGACCCAAAGGGACCCCACAGGGCAGCGACATGGTACAGTGGCACGTCGCGCATTCCTTCTGCTAGCTGGCCACACACACAGCGCTCCTGGCTGCTGCAGCCCTCAACCCAGCTACATCAGGAAGGGAAACGTTCTTTAAAAAACCTCCTGCCTTGGGTTGAGGCCTGGTTTAAATTAAGAACCTCTCCTTTGTAAATTTCTTACAGGACTGATGCCCCCGGAGCAATCCATGACCATCTGCAAAGGACAGAAAGACATTTTGCCGCAACTAACTTCCAAGTAAAATGTTGAGCATCATAAGCACCTCAGGTCCCCAAGCCCCAAGAGTAACTTCCGTGTGCGTAAAAACCCATCTAGACTTGCCTTCGGTACAGACCCTTCTCTCCTGAAGGCCTGACTCCGTTACCTACTTTACAGTGAACTCCACCCGCACTCCTGCATGGCCTGTGTGTCTCAACTAAATTCTTTCATCAGGGTCACAAAGAACCCAAGACCAAGGCACTGAGGGTCCAGTTCCTTGCTGCGTGCATCAGAACCCGGCTTCTGACACCCAGGTGGGGGACAGCAGTGAGCAGGGCCAGGCACCTGCACCTGCACCGGCACCATGTCCTGGAGAACGCAGGGGTTTTAGAACAAGTCTCAATGTTGGAAAGATCCCTCTTGGGCCTACCTGGGGGGCTGGGGGCCCAGTGTGACCAAGTGATGACCTCCCAAGCCCTGGGGGTGGGGTCCTGCCCCCCACCTCTGACATCATGGTGACATTATTGCACCAGCACTGACTGACCAATAGGCTGCTGCTCACTGTTATAATGAGGCCTAGCAACTGGGGGCTGCTCCAGGCTAACAGAAGAGGACTGGGAGAGAGAGAGGGGAGAGGGAGAGACTGCAGGGCAGGTGAGTCCCCAGCGCAGGGTTCCCTGCTGTGCTCCCATGGGTGGGTGGCAGAGGCAGGGGCTTCTGGAGGTGCCAGTCCTGACACCCTCAGACCTAACTCCAGCCCTGCAGCCACCATCTTTCTGCCCTTTGCTGTGGGCCCGGACAGGGCCCCGTCCCCAGGCAGTTTAGGGAACAGAGGAGCTCATAGGGGTAGGAGGATCAGGTCTAGTGGGAGCAAAGTAATAAGGACAAATTGCTGGGGCTGGGTGGTGAGGGCGGGCAGGGGAACAGGCGGCCAAGGGCTGAAGCTCCTCAGTGGCACCAAGGCACCCAAGGGCCTGAGTTCAGGTCTTGTCTGTGCCTCATCTGAGCCTCAGCCTCTCTGTCAGGCGGGGACAGGCTCCCCGACGGAGCGTCTCTCCCAGGGCTCTCTGGAGATGAGTTTAGAGGTTAGGGTCCAGAGGGATACTGAGTGTGGAAAGGGAGGCCTAGGTGAGGAGGGATCTGAAGAGACCTTCATGGAGGGCCTAGGAAATGGAAGGGGAGACAGGCCCAGGAGGCAAGGGCCATGGTAGGGTTGAATGGGGAAGATCCCAGAGGCCCAGCTTCTTTCACAGACAGAACAAGGCCATTTTCAAAGTTGGCCAGGGTTCAAGACCCAGGGTCCAGGATGGCCTCAGTAGTCCAGAGAGGCGGGCAGGATTCTCCCCCCAGCTGAGGCAGCTGAGGCAAGGACTTGCTTAAAGTTACACAGTTAAGAATATTATGCTTTTTTTTTGTACTGGAGATTGAATCCAAGGCCTTGGCACTGAGCTGCATCCCCAGCCCTTTATTTATTTTGAGCTAGGGGCTCGCTAAGTTGCCAAATAGCACATACAATGTCAGTCAGCGTCCACAGCATAGTAAGCCAGGTGCTGGGCCCTTCCGAGCACAGGGCCCCGATAAGACACACACATAGACCCACTCATAAAGCGGGTCCCTTGGTCACCCCCAGAACCCAACGGCACCTCAGGATGCTGCTCAGGCATCAATACTACCCGGAAAAGCAAGCAGGCGCAGAGAGGTGTTCATTGTGTCCTAGGTCACACAGCAAGTTGGTAGCAGAGTTGAGACTCCAAAGCTACCCGACGTGCCCAGTGTATGGCGGGTTCCTGAGGAGGAGAGGGCAATGGGGTCCTGGGGAAGGGGCTTCCTCACATCCTCCATGCCCCCTTTCTGCCCACACCCAGGCCCGTGAGGTGTGCGAATGGCTCCCTTCTCCCCCGCAGACACTGAGGATCACGCGTCCTGTGACTCTCCCTTGTGCCCTGCTGTGCTCTGAACCACAGGTCACCATGGCTACTTCCAAGTTGCCGGCCGTGCCTGGGGAGGAGAGCACCATCCTCATGGCCAAGGGAGAGCTGGAGGCCTTGCGCACAGCCTTCGAGTCTGGCGACATTCCCCAGGCCGCCTCCCGCCTTCGAGAGCTGCTGGCCTCCACGGACAGCACGCGGCTGGAAGTGGGCGTCACGGGCGAGTCGGGGGCCGGCAAGTCATCCCTCATCAATGCCCTGCGTGGCCTGGGGGCCGAGGACCCCGGTGCAGCCCTCACGGGCGTAGTGGACACCACAATACAACCCTCGCCCTACCCGCACCCGCAGTTTTCCGACGTGATGCTGTGGGATCTCCCAGGGGCCGGCTCTCCGGGCTGCCCGGCCGACAAGTACCTGAAGCAGGTGGACTTTAGCCGCTATGACTTCTTCCTGCTGGTGTCGCCCCGCCGCTGCGGGGCCGTGGAGACCCGCCTGGCCTCCGAGATCCTGCGCCAGGGCAAGAAGTTCTACTTCGTGCGCACCAAGGTGGACGAGGACCTGGCGGCCACGCGCGCCCAGCGGCCCTCGGGCTTCAGCGAGGCCACCGTCCTCCACGAGATCCGAGACCACTGTGCCGAGCGGCTGCGGGCGGTCGGCGTGTCTGACCCCCGCATCTTCCTCGTGTCCAACCTGTCACCCACCCGCTACGACTTCCCAATGCTCGTGTCCACCTGGGAGCACGAGCTGCCTGCCCACCGGCGCCACGCGGGCCTGCTGTCGCTGCCCGACATCTCGCTGGAGGCCCTGCAGAAGAAGAAGGACATGCTCCAGGAGCAGGTGCTCAAGACGGCCCTGGTGTCAGGCGTCATCCAGGCCCTGCCCGTGCCAGGGTTGGCAGCTGCCTACGACGACGCCCTGCTCATCCGCTCGCTGCGTGGTTACCACCGCAGCTTTGGCCTGGACGAAGACTCGCTGGCCAAGCTGGCCGAGCAGGTGGGCAAGCAGGCAGGTGACCTGCGCTCGGTCATCCGCTCCCCGCTGGCCAGCGAGGTCTCGCCAGAGACCGTCCTGCGGCTCTACTCGCAGTCGTCCGATGGCGCCATGAGGGTGGCCCGCGCCTTTGAGAGGGGCATCCCTGTGTTCGGTACGCTGGTGGCCGGTGGCATCAGCTTTGGCACCGTCTACACCATGCTCCAGGGCTGCCTCAATGAGTTGGCGGAGGATGCCCAGCGGGTCCGTATCAAGGCCCTGGAGGAGGACGAGCCCCAGCCCGAGATCAGCCTGGAGGCTGCTGGTGACAACAGCGTAGAAAAACGGGGCTCTGGGGAGGCGGGCAGCGAGGAAGTCCAGCTCACGACCCGCCGGAAGCTTGGCCTCCTACTCAAGTATGTTCTCGAGAGCTGGAAGAAACGCGACTTAGAAGAGAAATAGAAATGTAGGCCGCCCCCACTTCGCCCACAAGCCAAGCCTTTACCAAAATGCCCAGCCAACCAGGCAGCCAAACAAGGCCGATGTTATACAAATGTACAAACGAGAGAGCCGCAGTTGCTGAAGGGGGGAGGGACGAGGAGGGGCCCTGGGCGGTGAGGGAGCCTGGGCTAAGGTGTGGCTGGTAGCTTGGTGGGATCTCTCCTCTGATCCCCACATGGCCGGTGGGGATTTGCGTGGCAGGGCGGCACAGCCTGGTACCAAAACAGGAGACGAGTGTCAGCGGCTACAAGAACCTGTGACCGAGTGGTGACTGGGTCCTGCTAAGGAGTGTAGTATCATTACTTGGTGCCAGGGATAAGACCCAGGATTTCGCTCTAGCACTGAGCTACACCGTCACCCCCTGGCACTTAAGTTTCAGCCCCATCTCTCTTTTTGACAACTCCGGTGTCCCGAAGTCAGCTTCTGGAGAGGCAACCAGTGGGTGCCTGGGATTGGCACAATGGTGCCTAGCAACTGTTGCCTGGGAATGAGGGAGGGTGGGGTGGAGAGAAGCAGGAGGGCCAGATGGTCCAGGCAGCCCCCCTATGTGGACTGTGGGGGAGACAGCGTGAGTGGCCAGGTGAGAGTGAGCTGATGGCGTCTGTGATCACAGGAGGGGAGGGGGGCAGAGGCGGGGGCCCCCTTGGCGTCTCCTTCGGAAAGGTGGTGGGCACGTCTGTGCGAGCGTGCCAGGCGAGCATCGGGTGTGCCTGTGACTGGGAGGAATCTCGTCGCTCTCAGTGTTCTTGATGTGCTGAGTCTCGAGCTGTGAGTCTGGCGCTCCCTGTGACTGTGTGGCCGTGCAGTGTGGGTGAATGCGCAAAGTTGAGGGCCCAAGGGTGTGGACGACTGTGCGTGTGTGTTCTGAGTGCTGCACACGACTGGGACTGACGGGGTATGTGCAACACGGGGATGAGGGTAGTTGTCAGGTCCAAGCCATTCAGTGAGACCAAGGTCCTAGGTGCCTGGCGTGTGCATGTGCATGCGTGCACATGCGCAGCGGTGATTCAGAAATCCTGCCTTCTGAGCGAAGGGTCACATGCATGCTAGTAAACTACCAGACTAGAGGTGGGGCAGGACCAGGTGGCCCCAAGGACCTCTGTGGGCTGAATCAAGGGTCAGGGAGGGCTGGGTTTAGGTATAGTAGGACAAAGGGGTGGATGCCAGAAAGGGGCAGGGCTGTGGGAAGAATTGCCCTTTTTGTTCTTGGTGGTATTGGGGATTGAACTTGGGGCCTTTGCACCAAGCTACATATCCAGCCCTCCCTTTTATTATTTGATAAAGGGCCTCACCAGGTCACCAAGTTGTCTAAGCTGGGACTGAATTTGCCATCCTCCTTTCTTAGCCTCTCAGAGTGCTGGGGGTGCCAGTATGCCCCACCGTGCCTTGGTTGGGACCAACCATCTTGTGTAGTGAATAAAAAAATCTACCACGAGGCAGAGGAATCAGAAGGGCAGGAGCTTCTCCAAGGCTTGTGCTAGTTCACTGCCCAGCACAGCACCAGGAAAAGGCCCAGAGTCATTTAAGAACAAAGAGGCCTTTCTCCTGCCTGGAGATCCTAGGGGTGTATAAACATGGCCCACGCAGGTGAGGGCTCAGATTCATACTCTAGGCACTAGGCCGGTAGAAGAAGGCTGTCAGGCTCACTGTAAGCTTCAGCAGGCTGGAAAGCAGAACATGACCTGGGCCTCCCTCTGGAAAGTTCCCCAATACCTGGCCCAGGTACAGGGAAGGGGGCAACCCCCGTGGTCTCAAGGAAGCAGCCGCTCGGGCCGAGTCCTCTCCCAGGCGCTCTGTCCTCTCCCACCTGGGGCTGAGCAGGGCTGGGCCAGGGCCCATCCTGGTGGTGGCGTGATAGGGAGCTTCCTGGAGCTCAAGAAGGGCCCAGAGGTTTTGCACAAGCAGGCAGGGGATGGGGACCACAGAGGGAGAGGGGAGGTGTCACTCCTCCGTGCATACACCTCTCTGAGGACTTCCAGGCTCTGGCGGTGATTCGAGCCTCATCTTGAAGCTCCAATTACCTGACTCTGGGAAACAGTTCTTCACCAAGGGTCTACCTTTACCTAGGAGATTATGCTTTGCAAAAGGATTTCCCTCTTTCAGGAGGTCCCTCCAGTGGCTCTGCCGGGAAAATCTGGGGTTCATGTAACCCCTTCTGCACCAAAAGCAGTGTGGAGAATCCCAGTAGGGAAACCCCAGACCCCCACAGATGGTTCCTTCCAAATTTAGGGTTTTTGTTTTTGTGGTACTGAGTACTGAACTTAGGAACTTTGTATTAAGCTACATCTTCAGACTTTAAAATTTTGAGACAGTGTCTAGTTGAATTACTAAATTACCCAGGCTGGCACAAACTTGTGATTCTCCTCCTCCCTCGGTCTCCGAGAATGCTGGGATTACAGGTATTTGCTTGGCACAGCAGAGAGGCAAGAGCAGAAAAAGAAAAAAGGGAAAAGGCCTCTATCGCCAGCACAGGAGGGCTGCAGAAGAGTACAAGGTCCCTTGAGGCAGACAACGCTGGGAGCTTTTATTTGGTTTGACAGGGCATGGAGTTTGAAGGGGCGGGCAGAGTGACGTACTGACAGCTGATTGGTGCGTGTGAAGAGTGGGACGTTCAATTTCGGCTTAGAAGAAAAATGCGTAAGTTAATATTGGAGGCACACGCTGTCGTCTTTAGGGTCCAGTGCCATGCTGGGCAAGATCACACTGAACCTGGCAGAGCTTCACACGGGCGGAAGCTGTCATTTCCCACCACACCTGACTCAAATCCATGCTCCAAACCAGCACACATCCTCTTGCTGTGGACAGCAGACACCCGCCCACACAGCTCGCCCTAGCCCTGTGTGGAGCCAGGCTGGCGTGTCACTTGCTCTCAAGTGCTGAAGTTAAGAGGGACACACTGCATCGTCTCCTCTGTCCCCTTGACTTGCTCAGCCACTGGGCCCCATATCGTGTACCTTCCACTGTGCTCTCCCTTTCCCCAGCCCCCTGTTCCAGCTCAGACCTCGCCTCTCCTGGCCCAGCCTTCTGCTCACCTCCCAGGCCCGTCTCCCTCGCGCTGAGGCTGCAAAGAGCTTTCTCCCCTCCCTGCTGAGCCATGTGTGGCTGCGCACGGGCAGTCAAGCTGTCCAGCAGCCTGAACTTCCGTACAGCCAAGCGAGTCTCGCTGCTGCTCCGGTAGGTGAGGGTGCCGACATCGCCGGCCAAGCCCTCCCCTAGCAGAGGGGATAAAGCCTGCAGCAGCGACTTGCCCGGGGCAGTCCCAGGATGTCTGCACTGGCTGTCCCTGTCCATCACACAGTGAGGCACCAGGGCCCTGCGAGGGACAGGGCAGCCTAGTGTGCGCTCCAGCTCCTGAGCAGGGGCCAGGCCACAGGTGTGGGCACGGCTTCCTGTCTTCCCTCAGGGCTGGGACTGCAGCACGCAGAGTCTGGGCCTACAGCAGGTGCTCACCATGCGGCCATCTAGGGGTTTCGTATGGCAAAAGGACCTGAGAGTCAGTCCATGTCCTGGCTCTGGATCAGATATTTAGCAAGTCATTTTTGTCTTCCTGGGCCTCAGTTTCCTGCTCTGTGAAACGGGACTTGGTGAAATATGTGGTTCATGCAGAAAGAACGTTAACTGTGATTGTCAGCAATGAGGAAGGTCCCAGATTTTAATCAGTGCTGTTATTGGTTACAGTGCTTGGGCCTGGTAAATGCCACTTCCCCAAAAAACCACTTAGCAGTTTGAAATCTACAATCAGAAGATGTGGGTCCCATTCCCAACACCCTGCGCACCAGCTGGCCACCAGGATGTCACTCGTCCTCTCAGTGCCAAACAGTGGGTCTGAGACCCCCTCCTTCAGGCTGCTATGAAGCCAGGAATGATGAATAACTTAACTAAAAAACAGCAGTTTAGCCCAGCATATTGTCACTCTCGGTACTATTGCTGGTGATGATTCAAACACTGTGGGTGTTGTTGAGACTTCTGCTTTTAAGGTTTAATTTGGGGAGTGGGGACTATGCTCTAATTAAGGTCCACTGGGGCTATTCTGAGGGTACTGTGGACAAGCTAAAGCCTGCTCGAAGTGTGGGGACCTTACTGGCCATTAGGTTTCGCCATAGTCAGCCACCGTGGGTGTGCGAGGTTCTGGGCCATCCAGATTAGGAACAAGTGGGCTGTACCTCAAACCACCACCCAGGAGGGAAGTTATACCTAGGCCAAGGTGACAAGTTTCAACTGGGTTTCAAACAGCTAATGTCAGGCCTAAGAATGGATGCTGAGGCAGCGACATTGTCATTAAACAAATGATCACAGGCACACAGAGGGATCTGGAGGGCAACTCTGAGAAATAATACTCCCCGTCTGTGTCAAAGGTGGTCAAGCTCTTAGACTGAGGACTGGGGTCAGGCAGCCCATGGGAAGCAAAGCCCAGCCAAGCCTCTGCCAGCTCAAGCCCCTGCTGCTGCGGCTGCGGCTGCAGGAGCTCAGGGCTCTGCAGGAGGCTGCAAGGCAGGGGACCTGGCCCTGAGCTGCAGGGCTGCAAGCCACACTTCAGCTGCTGGAGGCAGCTGGATCCGGGTGCTGCCTGAGCCAGCTCGGGCAAGCTGACCTTGCCACCCAGGGGCTGGAAGACAAGACCCCAGCTCCACTAAGACGGGAGTAGGGGTCACGACTGTACGCTACCCTGCATCTGCTCCCCAGGCACCCCAAGAGCACCTCCTGCTGGGCGAGGCACACCCACCTTCCGGCTGACTTTCTTGTCTTCACATCCCAGCATTTTGCCACCACCCAGCCCAGCCAGCAGAGGAATCCTGCAGCAGGGCAGGCGCTCTGACCGCACTCTTCAGGGTAGGCCTGGGCATTAGTGCTTACTAGGGGCAATGCAGAAGAGTGCGAATGTCTGCTTGTGCACTGGAGCCCAGAAGGATTCAGTCGAGGGCCGGGAGCCCATGGCAGCATCCCACGCAAGTCTGTGTCAGGAGGCTGAAGGATTCACAATGGAAGACTGAAAAATCTGCACCAGGCCCAAGGGCCGGTGCTAGAAGCGGAAGTGTCTGTGCCCAGAGGATCCATGCTAAGAGGTTGAGATCTGCACTGGAAGCCAGGAAGCGACGTCCAAGATGAAGGTGAG
Organism: Dolichotis patagonum; assembly: GCA_004027295.1. NCBI lineage: Eukaryota > Metazoa > Chordata > Mammalia > Rodentia > Caviidae > Dolichotis > Dolichotis patagonum. The sequence continues at coordinate 54,526 of PVJX010008174.1, read as the reverse complement.
GACTGAAGCTCCCCCAAAGAAAGAAAACAGCCAAAGCTCCTAGAAGAAACACTGTTGAAACTTCTCCGAAGAAAAGCGGTCACCACGAAGCGCCTCCAGGGAAGCTCAGCTGAAACTCTTCCCTCCTGCTCTCCTGTAACCATTCGGACAACAAGCCGCCTTCCCTGGTCCCCCTGCCCAGAACCGTGCTGACTCAATTCAGCTGGGCCAGTTGACAGTTAACTGTAAATGTGGACTGTGCCACCCTGACAAGAGCACATCTGACAGGCCCTGGTGGCCGTGGGCAGGCTCTGGAGGCTGGGGTGGGTGGATCCCTAAAGGATTCCCCATCTCTCCTACCTCCCAATGGGGCCCAAAGTGGGAGAAGGGGTCGGTAGAGGCCACAGTGCATGACTGAAGGAGACCCCACCGTGAAGTGACACTCACCGAGGCCTCACACATCCACTGATGACAGAGGACAAGAGGCTGCGTTAGAGGACATAAAGCCCAATCAGATCTAGCAGCAGCACACTCACCATCTCTCTCTTATGGTAAGGAAAACAGAAGCCCAAACACGCTTGCTGACTTGCTAGGGGCCACACCGTAGCAAGGCTGGGATCCAAAAGAAGCAGTCTGGCTCCAGGGCTGATATTATTATTTTTTTCTCCAGACAGGTTTCACTGTGTAGTTCAGGCTGGCCTTGAACTCACGGCGATCCTCCTGCCTCAGCCTCCCAAGTGCTGGGATCGCAGGTGGGCTGATATTCTTAACTGTGTGCTGTGCTCACAGCAAGTGCTGAGCCCAGGCAGCTGTCCGATGACACGATGTACACCAGTGTAAATTGAGTGGTGTGCTTCTCAAAGTGGACCACGTGAGGGAAACCAAGTTCCCCCCGCTGTCCATGGCTGAACTGGGCCGACGAAGAAACCAGACAGCCATGAGCAGCATTTCCAGTGGCGGCGCCCAGTATCTCACAGTGCACCCTAAGGGCCTCCCCGAGGTAGCACCCCGGCTGGTAGCCACTCTGGCTTGTGGCGTCAACCTGGGCGTCAACACTGGGTGCACAGGGTGTGGCTTGTACCAGTCCCTTGGCAGGCCACCCACACCCAGGCTTCCTTGTCGGGCTGCCAGAGCAGGTAGGCCAGCCCTGCTCAAACCCTGGCGGCAGCACGGGGCCTATGGACCAAGGTCCCCGAGGCCCTGGAGATGGGGTGTCTCTGCTTCCACTTGGCGCTGTGGCCACCAGTGCATCTCCCTCGTGCCACCTGCCAGAGGCTCCGCCTGGCCAAGCAGGGCAGCTGACAGCCGAGGCGTTGATCCAGGCCTCCCTCCTGTCCCCAAGCACTGGGGGTTGGAAAGGAAGAAAGCCCAACTCTGGCTCCCTGGGCTGAGCCTGTGCCCTCTCCCCTTCTTTGCCGGGCTTTACACCCTTCCCTGTCCACTGGCCCCTGCTCACTGGGTTTACTCTGGCAAACCCAGCTGGCCAGCAGCGGCCCTGGATGGGACGGGACACAGGCTCTGGCGAGGTGAGTGTCCCTTTTCCTGGCTGGGGGCGGTCAGGAGGGTTTCTGCATGTGTGGGCAGTGGCTCAGGGATTCTGAAGCAAACCCGTTAGGTGGGCAGCCAGTGTCGCAGCCCTGAGGGGCCCCAAGCATCACCTGTCGGTGGTGTAGTGGCCGCAGACTGGGGCCAGTGAGTGGCCGTGACCAAGCCTCCCCCAAGTCCCACACCTCTAAGACCTGCGTGGACCCCTTTTTGCAGCCTGCTCTCTTCAGTCCCCCACCCCATGGTGCTTCTCCAGAGGCTTCTCCAGGCCTGTGAAGTGAATGCCAGGCCTGGATGGGTGTGTCTGAAAGGGACCGGGGGACCAAGTGGGCTCAGCCGGCTGCAGTGAACAATGGCCTCATACACAGGAGACTGGCGTGAGCCGCGGGGAAGGACTCATTTGGGGTGGCCAGACCAATGTGGGGACATGCTTTGGGGGACAGTGCCGATGACGCACCGCGATTAACACGGGCCAATGGGACTGGCTTTGTGTGGAAATGTGCAGCGCACTTGGCTGACAGGCTCTGGGTGTAAATTACAGGCAGAAACTGCTGTTTTTAAGCAAGAGTCAACGAGGCTCCCACAGGAAGGGAGCCACCACACTGAGCTGACAGCAGGTGCCATCTGCAAGGGCAAGGGAAGGCATCTGGACTGAGGTAGGTACTGCACGCCTTTAGCCAAGGACAAGCTCCATTTTTTAAAGCAAAAGTAAGCATTTAACTCAAAGGCAGGCACTGCAGAGAGGAGGAGACCTGGGCACGGCCCAGCGCACATAGCAGGGAAGCTTCAGGCCATGAAAGCAGCAGAACCGCCTTCCCAGTGGCTTCTTCCCTAGCAGACACCGGTCTGCATCTGTGCCCCACACTGGACGCGTCCCGGAGGGGAGGGCATCCAGCTCCAGCGGGCAGGGCGACACATCAGGAGGAAGGGAATGAGGAGGAGCGGAGAGCAGGCTTGCGCGACGGTGTTTATTTGAGCCACCAGATCCACCCTGATCCAGAGCTCTGCAGCCCCTGCCTCACCTGACCCGACAGGCCTTGGGGTCAGGGAGAGCGGCCTGGTGCTTCTGGCCCTGGCAAGGGAGGGCAGGGCGAGGCCGGGGCTCCCTGGCGACCATTCACACTGCTCCCACTGCCTGTCCCTGAGGGGCCTTAGGATGGGCAGCTCAGGCCAGGCTGGAGGTGGGATCTCCTAGTCAGCCCTGAACAAGCCCCCAGCTGAGGCTGGAGCTGGGGGCAGTGCTGGCCTTGAACACTCTGCCTCTGAGCGAGGAAGTAGTGGTCCCTCATCCTCCAGGCCTGCTCCACACTCTGGCCCATCGAGGCAAGCACGGCACACTCCCTCACTGTCCACTGGGGACTCGAGAGGCCCTCTACACAGCATCCCTCTCTGCGGCCTCAGGCTAGCAGGCGGCTGTACTCTGCCAGGGCAGAGGACTTTTTCACCCCATCCCAAATCCGGGCAGCATAGTGGAACCTGTGAGAGGAGGCCAACAGTCAGGGAGGGCAGCCCTACAGGCAGGAAGCCAGGGCCCTCGCAGGACCCAGCACGGGACCTGGAGCCTCTTCAAAGTCGAGTCCCCTCCTCTCTCACCTCGCTTGGGCAGCGGAGCTCCAGGGGCTGGGCTTGGACGAAGACTGCCCGGCCCTGCTCGCAAGTCTGATCGCCCCGCCCCGGCCCAGTGCAGGCCTTCTGAGGAAGGGCTCTGCACCTCCCTCCAGCGCTGTCCCAGGGAGAACACTTAGCAGCAGCTGCAGTCTCCTGCTCCCCCATCCTCCCTCCTCTCCCAGCCCTGGTTTACTCCACAGACAGGGTGCAGAGCCGCTGGTGAATGCCAGCCTGGCTCCAGCTGCTCCACCCTGCAGCCCTGAGCAGCTTTCCAACCCCTCTGGCTCCAGCCCACGCAGACCCTGAGGACCATGTCAGAGAAGCTGCACCAAGCCAGGCTATTTCTCTTCCAAATTTGTCTGTCTTCAAGATAACATGAGGCTGGGACCCATCTGCTGTGGGCCCTGGTCATGGAGGCCATGTGACCTAGGGGCCCGGGAAGCAGTGCAGCCCACACGGAAGGGGCAGAGCTGACGGGCAGGAAGGAGGGCAGTGGGGAGACTGTGAGACAGCGAGATGCAGTGACCCTGCAGACGCCAAGGGCAGCTCCTGGGGCTCCGGCTGGCTCCCGTCCCCGTGCCCTGTTCAGTTATGCCACCAGTTGTCAGCGTGCAGCTTCTGCCTAACTCGGCTCACTGCTCCTTCCGATCATCAAGCAGCGCCTGTCTACAGGTGCGTAATCGTACTATGCAGCACTTTTCTCTAAGCGTAAGTTTACACACTAGTAAACTGTGACATGACCCACACCCCACTGGCTAATTAGGACAATTCACTCTGGCATGGACCAGGCACCACCACTCTCCAGGAAGGAACTGAGAGCTGGCGAGGAGGGGCGATGGCCTCCTACCCATCTGTGAGGGCCCCTCTGCCTGGCTGGGGCAGGGCCCCTCACCCCCACCCTCCACACAGAGCTCTCACCAGTTCTTCTCGGTGAGGATGGTGTGTGACAGCTGTGGCCGAGCCATGGACATCACCTGGCTCCGGAGCTTGCTCACCAAGGACTGGAAACTGGGGTGGCCACGGTACCCAGGCAGCAGAGAGAAGAGTGGGCTGGAACCCGGCCCTGGAGGGTTGGGGTGGGGAAGGTAAGAGGACAGCGTGCTGGGAGAGGGTCTCCTGCCCCGTCAGTCCTGCACCTTCACCACTCTGAAACAGGAACCTGAAATAGCGTCCCCGCACCCGCTCAGATCTGGGGGTCCCTGTCACTCCCGGCCAAGGCAGGCTGCCTCCCCCTGGCCAGGTGCCCAGGACTGGCAAGTGCACCTGCTCGTGGGGGATTCTCACTCTCCGCCTCGCTGTCCATGAAGGGCACCAGGAACAGGTTGACCTCCGAGTCCAGGAAGTCTGGCGGGAGTCCCGGGAAGATGTTGCACTGTAACATGGACAGAGTACCTGGAGGAGAAAACACTTGAGACTGCAGGGACTGTGCCTCGGGTCTGGGGTTAGGGGCGTGACAGCAGAGCCAGGACGGGAGACTGGACAGGGCTCTGCCTCGGGACCGCGTCGGGAGTCTGGGGAGGCTCAGGACCCTCACCCTTGTAGCGCAGGTGGGAGTGTGCCATGAGCTGGTCAATCATCAGGTGCATCTGCCTCAGCTTCCGAGGACAGAAGTCCTCCCTGCGAGCTTTGTTCTGCAGGAAGACTGGGGGATGGGAGACAGGCCCTGTGAGGCAGGCCATGCTGGGTCTCAAGGACTCCCCTTTCTCACCCCGAAGATCCGCCTCACTCCTGCGTTCAGATCACCATGGCAGGCCTTATGTACCGCAGCACAGCAGTGGGCCACGTGCACAGCAATGCTGGGACCCAGTGCCAAGTCAGATCTGGTTTCTGCCCTCAAGGAGCCACCAGTCTGATGGAAAACGGTAGCTGAGAAAGACAGGCACACGGTCAGAAGCACAACAGGGAGCACGGGAGCTGGGCGAGGGCGGAGGAGGAAGGGAGACCCTGCCTGGGGTGCAGGTCATAAAATTAGGACTAGATCTCTGCAGAAAAGCAGCAGTGAGAAGGATGTCACATGCACAGGAATGACAGGTGCAAAGGCTGGAGAGCAAGCGCAGGAGGCCACTTGGATGACCTCAGCACCCACTTCCTGAGCCCGGGACCGGAGATGCCGAGGGCCCGAAACAGGCAGACCTGGTCCTGTCCCATTCCAGTCACAGAGCCAGGCCCAGACCCTTCCGGGTTTTCTGCCTCGTAACTCTCAAAAGTGCTCCTCCCAGACGCCCGCTGCTCCTCTCTCCCCCCACCATCCTAGAGGGCTCCTGGCTTTCACCCCTTTGTTCCCCCTGAGGACCCGAAAGGCTCTCACCCAGGTGGGGGTAGTACTCGGTGCCTTCATCCGAGCCTGATGAGCTGCTGGACTCGTGGCTGGGGGACGGAGTGGAGGGCTTCACCATCTCTGCGGTCTGCAGGAACCTGGGGCGGGAGGGAGAGGCTGCTGCTCCTGCCCTGGCACCTTCTAGCCGGTGGCGGGGGGGGGGGGGGGGGCCCTCGACACCCTGCTGCTTCTCAGTTTCAGGGAGTTCAAAGACAATCCCTCAGATTCACAGCCCTCTGTCAACTCCACACACTTTTTTTGAGCTTGCCCCATTTACAAAACCAAACAGCGGGTCATGATGGCGCACACCCACAGTCCTGGGTTTCTAGGAGACTGCGGTGGGAGCATCACTTGAGCTCAGCCTGGACAACACAGACCCCATCTCGAGAAGCACAACAAAGCAAAACTCTTTTTCAGAACGCTTTTAGGCGGACAGCAAAACAGCAGAAAGTACAGAATTCCCACACACCTGCTGCCCTACACACACGGCTTCCCTCTCTCTCAACGCCCCCACCAGAGCGGTGAGTCTGTTACAACCGAGGAAGCTACGTGACCCACGGCCGTCACCTGCGTCCACACTCTACGTGGGCAGCGCTCTTGGTAGTGTACGCTCTGTGGGCTCCGGTGCACGTGCAGCAGTGTGGATTCACCGCCCAGCACCGCAACGAGCGGCCTCCCCGCCCTTACCGTCCCTGCACTCCACTGACTCATCGTTCTCCGCCCACCAGTCCTGGCAACACTCCGTGTACCATAGCCGTAGTTTAGCTTTTTTCCAGAATGTCAGACGGTTGGGCTTTTCAAACTGGCTTCTTTCATTTAATAATATGCATTTAAGGTTCGTGGTTTGATAGCTCATTTCTTCTTCGCACTGAATAACACACCATCGTGGGCATGTACCAGTTTCTTTACCCACTCACCAACTGAAAGATGTTTTGCTTGCTTCCAAGATTTGGCAATTATGAATAAAGCTGCTATAAATATCTGCTGTTTGCAGGTTTTTATGTGCACATGCTTTCAATTGGTGCTGTTTAAAAATAACCTTTCCAAGTATGTAAAAAGTAAATAAAATAAATCTGGTAGGGATAACAGGTTTGATAAAACGTGTGGACTTTCTCCTCATTCACACAGATTGCCTGCAATTTCACGGCCTACTACTCAGAAGTCCACCAGTGACAATGGCTTCAAATCAAGGCTCTGGCAGGTACACCAGGCCAACACTCTACCCCTCCCCGAACCCTAAGCCCACAAGAGCAGTGCTTCACCTGTGCTCCTCACACCTGTGTGCCCACTGCCAGGTATGCACAGACGTTCAGCGCATTTGGGAAGTGAAATGAATCCCAGCAGACAGTGGGAGGGGACTGTTTCAGAATTAAGTCAGCTAGATCTGGTCACAAGGACCCCAGCAAGTCTTTTTTAACTTTTTTTTTGCAATTGGCCACACCGCAGCTCACCCCTACCTCCAGCATTACTAATGCAAATGGGAAGGAAGCTTCTAACCATAGACTGCTTTCTTGGTACAAGGCATTCTGCTGACTGCTTACACAAAACAGTCTGCCACTGAGAAACTCAGGAAAGACACCCCAGCAGGAGCTGGGATTCCAGGCCAGGGCTGCTGGCTTTGGAGATCTCTGCTTTCTAACCCAGCTTTCCACACTCCATGAGTCGCTCCTGCCTCTTCCTTGTGCCTAGGCCCTGGGCCCAAAGCTGCCCCCACCACTGTCTTCTGCAGGCTGAGGCTGAAAGAGATCCTTGAGGCCACAGGTGCTGAGCCAGTCTTGTCAGGGGCATTTCTAGACCTCATAGCTGCTTCAGGCAGGCTCCTCCAGGCCCATAATACTCCTTTTTTTCTGCTGTCATGGGATGGCACTCATGTCAAGAGAGGATGGGCCACAAACCTCCAAGAACCAAACCAGCCAGCTCCCTGTGCTATGCAGTCACAAATTTGTACTAAATATCCAGCGTGTGCGGTCACTGTGTGAGGCAATGGGGACCTCTCTCCCGGCAGTGGCTTACATTCAGAGAGGAGAGAGGGCTGCACTCATCACTTGGCAACAGAGAGGTAAACCCAGTGAAGGAAAGCAGCTGGGGCAGGGCCAGTAATAGGATGCTGACAAGGTCAGGGAAGGCCTGAGGTTGACCTGAGCAGCACGAGGGAGGGAGGAGGGAGGGAGGGAGTGGCAGAAGGTCTGCAGGGAAAGTGCTTCCAGCTGCGGGGTGAAGAGTGCACTGGGCTGAGCTGCAGTCCTGAGGCCCACTCCACCTTCAGTAGAGTTAGGGAAAGCAAGGGCCAGAGGGCCGCTGTGAGGTAAGCGTGAGAAAGAGGAGAAGCAACACAAAGTCAGTAGAGGCTCACAGGCCTGCTTTCAGAGGGCGGTGGGGCTGGCTCGGCCTCCTACTTACACCTTAAAGGGTCCCTCTGACTGCTGTGTGAAACCAAAGTCCCGGTCCCTGGGCTGTCTCGCCTCCCCAGCTCTCCTCACCTGTACAGACTGAGGTCTGTGAACCAGTCCTGGACCACGATCACCACATGACAGACCGTGAAGAGGAAGGCAGCGATCTGCAGTGACTGAGGGGACAGGAAGGGATGCAGAGTTGAGGGTCTCCCTGGCCCAGGCTGGGGTTCTGGATTCCAGGACCTGGCTGTGACCCTGGGACAAGGGCACAGGAGCCTCCAAGCAGCATCTGTGTGAGAGCTGCGCTGGCCTGTCAGCTGAGGCAAGGCAGGAGCGTCACTGCCCTTTTACAAGGGACTTGGGGTACTGAAGGAGCTGGGCCAGATTGGACTCTTGGTACCACCTCTTCCCACAGCCCTTGGGGTTCCCAGGGCTCTTCCTAAGTGGAAATGCAGCCAGTGACCAAGTGACCAGTGACCATCACAGACCTCAGGAGGCAAAAACCTCCCCCAGCCTGGCCTGGCTCGCTCACCTGCATCTCCACGTAGGTGTGGGGAAGGTTGTACTCGGGAGGCAGCTTCCGGTCATTGTTGATGAGATGGTCCAAGATGGAGGGGCTCAGGATGGGCTGTGGCCAGAGAGAGAAAGCAGCATGAGAGAAGGGGCCGTCGTGGCAGCCCAAGTGCCACACATTGAAGGCAAACACAGTGCCTATCTCAGGACAAAACAAGGTCAGACACAGGCAGGTGACTTCTAATTAGTGCAGCTGGTCAGCAAGAGGAGGCTGAAGGAAAAAATTTCAAAGCAACCACTTTCCCCAGCTCTTCTACAAATCATTACCGCTCTCCAGCGCCTCAGGCCGTAAGAGAAGAAATCTCCTAGTGCTAATAAGTTCACCACGTATTTGAATGAGTCACCTCCCTTAAAGACTCTTCTGGTCATTTGTTGTTTCATATGCTTTCAGAACTGTGCTAATTACTCAGGTCAAGAAACAGTGATTAGTGTGAAACTTGGTGAGGATTTAAAAATCCTATCAGTGCAGTAAAGAATCAGTTCCTGCTCACCCAACTTTTCTTAAAGGAGCACTCCTCTGAAAAGTGGCAAGGGCTGACTGAGCCGAAAGCCTTCTGGCTTCCTACTGCAGAGTGGAATTCTGCTGGTCAGGGCTTTCCTGACTGCTCGCTTTGGAGAACTGGACATGGTGAGCTCGGCTCTTCCTCTTGTTAACTTCCTTTCTCCTCGTGGGCATCTGACCCAGCCCTCAGCCACATCCCTGCGCTGGGCAGAACACAAGGCTCACTTTGCATTCTAGGTTTCCTACTCTCTGTGTCATCAATGAGAAGCGACCAGAAACCTGAGCCTCCAAGTGTACTAACCCGTTACGGGTCAGGCCCTGTGCCCGGAAGAGCTGTGCCCAGAAGGACCTGCCGGGTGGAGAGCTGCGGCACACATGGAGGCTCACTGCTGCGATGGGAGGTGCACGGGGCAAGGCGAGCATCAGAGAAGGGAAGGCTGCCCAGGAGGCCGCAGCTGAGGCAACCTGTTCCTCTAACAGTGCTACCTGCTAGGAGTGTTTAGCACCTAACTGTGCTGGGCACTGTGGCCAGGGCCTCACTTGGACCATGCTTCACAAAAACCCCAGCAGACAGGCCAGAAATTTTATTTCCCCCATGTAAGAGAACTGAGGAACAGAAACATCAAACAAGCCACCCAAGGTCCCACAGCTCATCAGTGGTTTTCAGGAGACGGAAGAGGATGTTCAAAGTCCAAAGGAGGCAGAGGGGCATAGGGCCTACGGCACAGGCACCCCGAGGCACAGGCACCCTAAGGGAGTCAAGTCGGTGGCGGGCTGAGCATCTGGCCTCTGCCAGAAGAGAGCTAGAAGCAAGGAAATCTGCGGGGAATTCGGGACAGGTAAGCAGCAACAGCAGCGAGAAGCTGACCAGAGCCCCAGGCTGGCCCTGGCCATGCACTTCGCCTGGGCTGTTCTACTGCATCCGCGAAACCCCTAGGAGATTGAGCACCACCCTCACCCCACACGAGAAAACCGGGGCTTAAGGCAGTGAAAGCTTAAAAGTGCTCAGCTGCTATGTATTAAAGGGCAGGCTGTGGACAGACCGACCCCAGGGCCACGCTTCAAAGGACTCCACCTGAAGATCCTTTAGGCTGCATGCAGGGTGAATGGAAGACACGCAAAATCTGCCAGGCAGAGTGTAAGGGCCAAGAACAACTCAGCTGGCTGAGGACACCCAGCAGCCTGGAGTCCCTCAGGGTTCTGGTTTACAAACCCTCCTTGCTGACTGGCTGTGGCCTGTGGTGGGAGAGGCGAGTTGGGGGCAGGCACCTGTGTGTCCAGGAAAACAATCCGTTCTTGAGTAATAAAGAAGTCGATGCCGCTGGTCTGGTTGCCTCCCCGCTCCTTCATTTCAGCGCTCTGGGCCCGGAAAACATACGCCCTGTGGAGAGGAGCAGGTAGGGTACAGGGGAGCTGTCTCCTGGCCTTTGACGTCCAGAGCGTGTACACAGGAGCCATGGCCCTGCCTGCCCACTCGGCTTCCATCTGCCCATGTCTGGCAGCCAGGTTTCGCCTCTTGGGCCTCACTCAGTCAGCAAAGCCAGGCGCAGAGCTGCTCAAGAGCAGAGGCTCTGCCAACTGCCAGGGCTCCAACCTGGGCTCTGCATCCTCTGGGCTATGTGGCTGTGGCAATTTTCTCTCTCATCCCTGTTCTGGGCAGTTTCCTCAACTGTAACATGGGGATAACCCGAGCACTCAAAGCTCCAACTCCCGTGAGGTTCATGCCCTGAGAAGAACGCTCATGCACATGCTGCAGGATCCCTGGCTGTTCCTAAGCAGGCACTGGGACACCGCACGGAACACCCTCCATCCCCACGGTGGAGTCTGCAGTCATTCTCCAGAAAACCAGCCCTCCTCACCCCCACCTGCACTGGCTGCTGGGGACGGGAATGCAAGGCAGGCAGAGACAGGGCTTCCCCTAAACCGAAGTTCAATTCTGTAACTCAGACAGTGAATTTATCTCTTTCAATCTGGAAAATCAGGAGAACAGTACCTGCCTGCCAAAGGGTAATTTCTACCTCTCGGAGATGCCTCTGCAGGCACCTCCCGCTTAGCAAACACTGCCCAGACGACTTCCCCTCCCCTCTGCCAGCGACCAGGACAGACTGGTGAACAAAGCCTGCCACTGTGGGGCTTCTGGTTTGGCTTACAAATCAACAGAATTCAGTAACCAGGGGGTTATAAAGAAGAGGTGTGTGGCATTTGAGTAGAGATAAGGCAGTTCGAGGAGCTGAGAAGGGCAGCTGTGAAGGAGCAGACACATTGCAGGGCGGGAGAGAAAGCGCGGGGGTGGGGGTCAGTAGGAGGTGAACGTGAGGGGGACAGAGGAGAGGATTATTCTAAGCAAAAGAGAGGTGGTCTGCACAAAGACCAGTCCAGGCAAGAGCAGCAAGAACAAGCCCGGGGTAGGCTGGGGACGAGGGAGGCAGCAAGTGGAGCCCACGCAGGCCACCCTGGGGCATGGTCAGGAGCTGGGGCCTTGGCTTACAAGCCTGGAAAAGGCCCCGGTAATGCACAAGGGCTGGCAGAACAAGCTTTGGTTTGAAAAGCCAAACTGCTGCTGTGTGCCAAGGAGAGCAGGGCGGAGAGAAGGGAGAAGGGCTGACAGCCCCGCACCTCGTGGCCTCCCTCCAGCTCCCTGCCTCATCCTCTCCTTTGACTCTAGTCTGTTTTGGGGGCAGGCGGGTGCGGGCAGCTAGGAGTCAAAACCAGGGCTCTGCGCACACGAGGCAGACATGTTACCACTGAGCTTCTTTGCTCCTGAGCTACTTCCCCTCCTTTTCCCTCCTCAGATGCTGCGCTCCAGGCTCCCAGCTGAGCCCCCAGCTCAGAGGCTCTGCTGTGCCCGCCCTCGCCCTCACATGATCCACATCCTCCTAGTCTGTTTCGCTCCATCATCTCCTTGTCCCAGCCCTCCTTTACCACCCTGTATAAAACTGTAACTTAGGCTCACCGCCACCCCCCTCCAACTCGCTCCCTTCTGTTTTCATCTTCTAATGTGCTAAGTAAACGGCTGATTTTGTTTACATCTCCCCTATTAAAACATGAGCCCTGGGGAAGACATGCTTTGGTCAGTTTTGTATACTGTCGTGCCTAGCACCAAGAACAATGCCTGACACATCATTAGCATTCAGTAGATTCTCAACTAAACTAAGACAGAGAGACCACAGAGGAGGCTCCTGGCATTCAACAAGGAGAAGGGAACAAAGGAAGGGAGAAACAGACGAATTATGAAGTATGACCAAAGATACTGATGGAAAGAGTCGATCCCAAAGTCCACCACACCACAGGCTGATGGGTCTAAACCACAAGCTGGTGAGCCAGGCGCGGGGTGCACACCTGTGGCCCCAGAGCTCCAGAGGCCGAGGTAGGAGCATGGGCTACATAATTCGAGGCCAGCCTGGACTACAGAGTGACAGCCTGTCTCAAAATAAAATAAAATAAATAAAAAACAAACAAAATAATGCTAAAACACAAACTGAGCCAGAGGCATTCCCTGGCTCGGGAATCTGAACTGAGGGCCATGAGGAACTTTTGCCACTGAGGCTGAGAGCTGACATGGAAAGGACGCTGTGAGAGCCGGAACAGTTCTGAAGGGGAGTCAGGCAGGGGGAACAGTTCTGAAGGAGGCGGCAGGGGGCCGCCCTGGGAGAGGGGCACAGGAACCTCACAGCCCAGTTCTGGAGAATGTGGATTCCCACAACAGTGGTTCCACCCATTGCTGGGTCTCCATTAGCCCCTCCAGCCCAGCTGCTGAAAACTGGACCCAAATGCAGATATGCATAAAATTCTGCAGATGCTGTTGGAGTGAATCTTGATTAAGTCTCTGTTCCTTACTACCCCAAGTGGCTGCTTTCCCTCTTTGTCCCCAATTTGGAGTCTGTGTTGTGTATCTCCCCCACTCCCCAATCCTTGCCTTTCTCCCTTCCCTGTTCTGCCCCCAGTTCCAGGTCCCATTTCTTTTGTTCGTTTGTTTTGCTTTGTTTGTTTTTTGAGAAGGGGTCTGCTAAGTAGTTCAGGCCGACCTTGAACTCACTACGTAGACCACGCTGGCCTCAAACTCATAGCCTTCTGCCTTGGCCTTCCCAGTGCTGGGATTACAGGTATGCGCCACCATGCCAGGCTACAGGTTCTACTGAAGTCCCTCCCTTCCCCCATTCCCTTCTGTTTTTATAATTAACTTCATCCTTACTGAAGAATATTGTTTAGGCAAGGGAATCCTCATGCCTCATCCTCTCCAGGCCAGATAGGTAGAGCCGTTTCCCCAAAGTAACACAGCAGGACTGAAGCTGGTATAGGACCCACTCCTTGTGTCCAGTTCTCTTTCCCACTCTATTTACCAGATCCTATGGGCCATCACCCCATGAGCACCAGGGCTCTATGCCAAGTGCCTGTCAACTTTTACCTTCTTGACCTTGCTTTACCCTCTAAAAATCTACCTAAACAAGTGACACTGGGAGGTGAAACGTCTTGGCCAACAGCAAGCAGCTGGTAATAGCAGGACTGAGCCTGAGGTGGGCCTGAACCCAAAGCCTTAATGACTTTATCATCCAACTTCCCCACTGGGCTCTGAACCATTTCCTGGGGCAAGGCAGGCAGGAAGGAAGGAAGAAGAACAAAGCAGGCCGCCTTGCAGCCAAACATTCTCAGTCCACCCTCACCTGATAAAGACACTGAGACCTGCAGGGACACAGCTTCTCCAAGTCCTTTGGTAACACCACTTACAACATCCAGGTCCACCCTGCTCTGCCACTGCCCCAGCAGGGTACCCACCTCCCTTCGGGCCTCCTATATCTGTATCTGATGCCCCCTCACCTCTGGTCTTCCTCAGGAGTGTTGGCTGACAACAATGACATCACCATGGACTTTCCTGTCCCCTGGAGGCCCAGGACACCAACCACCAACACATCAGTCTGGTCCAACAGGTACTGTGGGAAGATGCAGGAACAGGAGGCTGAAGAATCTGTCAGGGGTCACAGTGAGAGGGACACCCAGAGACCTCTGTGCCCGGCACACCTGCTTTATCAGATATGGGAAAAAACTTCTCATGTGGGCAAAGGGCCTCTTTCCCATGTCACAGTAGGGTTATGTGGAACATTCTAAGTGCCAGGACCAGCATCTGTGAGAGCTCTGAGGTAGAAAAGAGCCTGGCATGGTCAAGAAGCGGAAAAGACTGAAACTAGAGGGAAGTCAGAGTGGGTGACGCACAGCAGGAAGAGCAGGCAGAAGGAAGCGTGAGACCCAGGAACACGGAAGACAAGATGCAGCGTCTCAGGGCTACTGGAGCAGATGCTGCTTCCTACAGGGTGTGAAAGTGAGGGAACAGACAACACAGAGAGCAGCATGCACAGGGGAGATAAGAACCCCTGACCCGTCTGGGGGATTTAAGGGCCCTTAGAGACAGTCCTGAGACCTCTGCCTCTGTGCTACCGGCACTGCTGATTTTTACCACCAGGGGGCAAAAGAGACGCGCCTAATGGCAAACAGCTCTGCCTTTAACTGCCGTGCCTCAGAATTGGCAGAAAAGCTTTTTTTAAACACAAAACAAAATTTTAAAAGCCTTGGGCTTACCAAGCTTTCATGAGGTTTAAAACCTTGAAAAAGAAGAGCAGCCCCTGTTCAAATGGTAGGCATAGATCTCACATGGCCATTTACAATTTAAAATTTTAAAATTTTCTTCTTTGGTTGCACAGCCTGATACGGGGGCAGTGACTACTATCCCGGAAGAACACTGTCATTGCAGTGGGAAGATCTGCTTGACAGAGGGAGCACAGAGCTGGCAGGGACCAGGTGGCACACGGGCCCAGCCATTGTCCTACGGTCAGGCTGCTGGGGGAGAAGAGGGATGCTCCTGGGGAACTGGGGCAGGACTGTGATATAACGGGTGTGGGGGAGAACAGGCAGCTGAAAGAGGGGAAGGCAGGTACTCTGGGCCGGCACATGAGGTCTGAACCAGAGCAGGGGCTCCAGGGACCAGGTCCCTCCAGGGAGTGCGAATGACAGCAGTTAGCACTGGGGAACCGTGGGTTCTGACCCAGTTGGCAGTGCCTGGAACATCCTGCAACAGATCCCAGGGCACCTGGGGCAGCACTGAGGGTCTCTTTTTCAGAGCCTTATCTGTGTATTTCAGGGTGTCACACACAGCAGAGCTGAGCTGGATGAAATTCAGGCCTGGTGAGGTGAGAGCTTTCTCACTCCAGCCCTCACTGTCGCAGCTGCCCGGAGGCTGCTTTATGTGGAGAGGCCTACTAAGAGCTGGAGGCCGGGGTGGAGGACAGAGGGCCTGGGCCCCAGCACAGCTCAGGAAAGGGCCCCAGTACCTCGATGGCGCTGTCGCACCAATTCATCTGGTCGTCCACCAACTTGATGCTGTGTTTCATGCGTTCTGGGGGCAGCAGTTTGGCCTGGCCCACAACAGCTGGACGGGTAGGGGGAGAAGACAGAGGATGGGGTGCAGGTCTGGGCACAGCGGGTGCCCCTCCCAAGCCCATCCTGCCCAGCCCCCACTCACGGTCCATGGCTGTGGGCGCGGCAGTGCCCATGCCCCGGTTCTGGATCTGGTACACGGGCTGTGTGGGTCTCTGCCCCTCCTTCTCGCCCTTGGGTGGTGCAGGGGCTGCAGGGGGTGGTGGGGCAGTGCCCTCAGGGGTAGAAGCACCTGTCCCGGCCACTGGGCCCTTTCCCTCCTCCCTCGGCTTCATGAGGACGATGGGCTTCTCCAGAGGGGCTGGAGCTGGTGGCGCGGCAGGGGCAGCTGGCGCTGGAGGCTGCTTAGACTACGGGGATGAAAGGGTTTCAGCCAGTGGAGGAGACCCCTTCTCTGCCTGCTGCCTTCCTCCTCCTCCTCCTCCCACTCACCCGCTCTGCCGGAGGTTTCGAGAGGATGATGGGAGTTTTCTGCATGACCGCTGTGCTGGTCTCTTCGCTGCCATCCTGTGGGGAGGGAGACGGTTACTCAGACTGTCCCCTGCCTTTCCCCGACACTGCAGATGGCCTCTTAGTGACAGATACTACTTTAAAAGCCTCCATGTTACTCCCTCAACCCTGTGACTACACTGCAAGACTCCCACTTACTCCCATTTTACCAAAAGGGATAACAGGCACAGAGAGGTGAAGTGCCTTCCTCAGAGTCACACAGTTAATGAGCAACGGAGCCAGGGTCTGAGCTCGGGCAGTCTGGCTCCAGGATCATCCTCCCCCATCCTGACCAGCCGCTCTCTGGACACGTCCAGGTAGGAAGGCGCTGGGGCACTGGAGCTGGGCAGAGCTAGGTTCCAGCCTGGCCCTGCCTCTTTCCCGCTGGGTGGACTCACATAAGGAGCCGCCTCTCTGAGGCCCTGGTTTCTCCTCTGGTGTGTAGGGACAGGAGCTCCTTCCTCACAGGATGGGTACAAGGGTGCCAGGAGCCAGGACTAGCGACTTGCCAGAGTGACACCTGACACACGGAAGTGCTGTGTGATGCTGCCGCAGTACCTGCCATCCTGGTCCCCTCCTCCCCTGCACCCTGCCGCTGCCCAGCAAGCTGGCAGCCAGAGTCCCACACACTGCCCTCTTTCAGCCCCCTTGCTCACCCCAGATCTTACGAGAACAGACAGACCTTGGTTTGAGCCCTGTTCCTCTTCCCAGGTCCACCTCTTCCCCCACACAGTGAAGATGCCCCCTTGTGCCCTGCCCACATCACCAGCTCAAGGTGAATGGTGCACAAAAGGCAGCACCAAGGGCTCTGGGCCGGGAAGTGCTACGGGGCAGGGGCTTCGGGTCTGCGGGAGGCGCGGTGACCCGTGAGGGTGGAGGTGACGGACAGATGCACTCTGAAGGCTGATGCCCAGCCCTGCGCGTTCCTAGCAGGAGGGGGATCAGGTGGGGAGAGAAGTGTCCAGGATGAGGCCCAGGGGGAGGACCTGTAGCATGTCCAGCCCAGAGCGAGGCAGCCACACCAGAGACCAGGTAGGGATTTGGGAGCAGCAGGGAGCAGAGCTGCTGGGATGGAATGATGGGAATGCGCCCAGCAGGATGTGGCAGAGCCTGGGTCCTGTCCCATACACTGTGCCTCTGAGAAGGAAGAGGCAGGAGCCCAGCTCACAGTGACTACATCCATCTTGGGTTTGTAGTTTGATAGCTCAGAAACCGGTCCCAGTGTTCTCTCCTTCTATGCCATCAAGTATCTGAGGTGGGGCCTACAGAAAAGACCAGGGGCAGGAGCGAGGCAGGGCCAAGGCACAAACTGAGGCCTCTGGAGGCTCAGGTCTGGGCACTGCAGCAGGCAGAATGAGGCGGGCTTGAGACAGCACAGGACCAGGACCTGGACTGGGACCTAGACCTTGACCTGGACCTGGGCACAGTCCAAAGCCCACTGACTCCAGCTTAGTCCCCTCCACCTGGGGCCTCATTCTAGGACAGCAGCACCTCTCAGCACACAACCTGCAATGCCAACTGCACTCAGGGTGAAGGCAAAGGGTTCTTTCCAAGGCCCTCCAGGCCCTGCACGACCTGACCCAGTTACCACTCTGACCTCAACCCTGAGTCTCCCTCTTCCCTCACCCACTGAGCAGACTGGTCTCCAAGAACACACCAGACACGGGCTACCCCAGGACCTTTGCTCATCAACTCAGATTCTAACATGGTCTCTTCCTTCAGTCTCTGTTCAAAAGTCACTCTCTTTTCAGAGACCTTCTCGCTGTGCTATCTAAAACAATCCCTTTCTCATTCTCCACCTTCTCACTCCCCCAGGGCAGTTCTGTTTAGAGATCAATCCTTGGGACCTAGATTGAAGCTTGGCAGGTGGCAGATGTGCAAGCTGCATTCATGGGACAAAGAGAAACAGATGTGCTGCTCTTGGGTCCACTCACCCGCCTTTCTCTTTCCCACGGTGCTATGTAGTCCCTCTCCCGACCACCAGGCCCGGAGAGATTCTGGGGGCCGCCAGAACCAGGCTCTTTCCACCGCCGGCGCCGTTCTATCCCGTAGAGCCCGGGCTGGCTGTGTCCCGACTCAGACATGATGGCCTGCAGGAGGGACGAGGGAGGGTTCAGATGGAGAGTCTCTTCCCACTCTGCCTGGCTCCCCCTGGGCCGTATGGAGGCGCTGCCCTCCAAGAGAGCTCCTCGACTGGGCAGCATCTGGGCACTGTTTACTCCTTTCAACAGGGTAAAGCCCAGTCCTGTGCTCCATGGCTGTCTCAAGCACACTTCTCCGTTCTGTTTGCAGTTAGGAAGGGCCACATGACTATGAGTACTTTCTGGCCAATGATATACCAGAAGTGTGGTGTGGCTTTCTGAAACTTTCCTTCACAGCAGCTGGCATGTGTCCTTTGCCTCTTCCGTCTCCTGGCTGGAAGGAGTGTGCGTGTGGAGGGTGAAGCGCTGGTAGCCATTTTGGGCTACGAGGCAACTTAATGGCCAGCATGGTATAACAAGACAGAAGGCTCAGCAGCCCCATAGTAACCTGTGGAGGCAGTGACAAACGAACGTATTTTTCTTGCTTGTCACCAAAACTATCTGAAATGCTCCCACAGCAACACAGCTCATAGGGCAGGTTCCCATAAAAGTGGGATATTCTCCCTCCCCAAATACAGCAAGTCATCTCCCTACAGATCACTACCAAGCTCCTCAGCCTTCTGATCACTCAATACTGGCATGCGTGGGGCTGAGGAGCCAGCATCCTCGGGTCTAGTTCAACCTGATATCCTCTGCATTTTGGCCTGTTTACCTTCCACCTTGAAGGTCTGCCATCCCTCATTCCAAATTTCACTTCCTTTAGTGCTCTCCCAGTGCTAAGATGTCCTGCAAGACACAGGCCTCACTCTACCATTTAAGCACTGGCTGACAGGTCCCCATTCTAGAGAGGGCTTCAGAGCACTTAACTGTTTGTGGGAGCATATAGAGCTATCTGTCCCAGCTCAGAGGTCAGGCTGGCAAACTGGCCACTGGATCAAATCCGGTCTGTGTCCTGTTTTTCTAAACACAAGGTTTCACTGAAACACAGCCACCGCCATCAGTTTACAAAATCTATGGCCTCCCTCTCGAGGCAATGGCAAAGGTGAGCAGGTAGGACAGGGGCAGTGTGTTCCGCAGAGCTTAAAACGACTGCTCTCTGGTCCTTTACAGAAAGAGTGCTCATCCGCATTTAGCTCCTAAGAGCCTGTTAAATCACTAGGAATCCTTCCCTGCGTCACCTCGGTAATGACATCAATAGGTGCCTATGGCAGACACTCCAGAACTAACACATCTGCTTACAGGATGCAGGAACAACTCTGCTAGCTGGGCAGGGGCTTGTCTAGCCCCTCTCACTGCTCTAAGTGACCTCTCCCTTGGCCACAAACCAGGATGAAGATGACCTTCCTAGACAGAGAAGGACAAGGGCCTGTTTATGGAAAATGATTCATTCAGCACTTAAATGACTGTTTACAGTCTCCAAAGGACATCTCTCCAGAACTTGGGACTCTTTCCTCCCCTGCAATTAAGTGTCTGTTTCCACCTTATTCTGGAAACCTTCCCAGTGCTTAAGTGTCTGTCTTCATCCCCACTGGGGACTCTGCCCCAGCACTAATGTCTGTTCAGGTACCTAGGAGGATCTCTTTCCTGGCAAGTAAGTGTCCATTTGCAATTATTCTGAAACTAACCACAGTACTTTGAGTCTATTTAACAGCCCTGGGGGAGCACTTATCGATATACAATCTGGGTACCCCAATGCTGTTTCCAGGCTCCTTTGGGGGTCTCCCAAACTCAGCCAGCCTGTTTCGTGTCTATTCACAGGGCTCTTATGGTGACTTCCCACGAACAGTCTGATTTACCCTTTCTTTGGGGGGCTTTCTCAGTACCTAAAACATCACTTCACACATTCCCATTAGGGGACTTCTGGAATCAAAGCATCTATTTTTAAGTTCTTCGGGGCCCCCCCAATTTCCAGCTGTGTTTCCATCTATCCTCTTGGGGCACCTGGCACCCTGAAATTCACAATAATCTATTCACACCTCTTTCTAAGGGCTCCCTGGTACTTAATGCTTACTTGCAAGTTCGGTTTACGAAGCTTCCCGCGGGGAGCCGCACAACTAAGTTTCCTCCCTTGGAGGGCTGCTACCCAGAATCTGCTTGGACGTTAAACTTCTCTTGACATGCTATGAGAGGGATGTTCCCAGTCCTTTTAGGTCAAGTTATAGGTTCTACCTATTATGAACTCCCGGGGCTTATTTCTACTTATCCATTATTTGTCGTTCCTACCCCAACTGGCCAATCTGTCGTTTAACCTACAGCCCCGGCTCCCTACCCAGTTGCGCAACCAGCCTATTGACCGGTGGAGGACTGTCGTCGACGGGGCAGGACTTGCGGCGTGCCCCGCCTCCCCAAGCCCCGCCCCCATCAGCGCGCGCCCTTTGCGCGAGCTTGCGCCTTACCTAAGGCGACTGCTGATTGGTTCCTGGGGCCGGGCGCGCGCTAGCCTGTGACGCGGTGAGGTGGGGGCAGGGAAATTCCACAACAAGCCACCAGCCAGTAGATGGTGTCTGAGGACCGAGGCTATGAAAAAGAGCCAGTGAAAGTGGACACTGACCAGTCCACAACTGGCTTGGGCGTCCTGGAAGAGCGAGCTAAAAGAAGTCCTTCCTCAAACAGGAAGAGGAGAAGGAGGAGGTATCGCGAGGCCAAGCTGAACTCAGATCACGCCGGCTGCTGGCTTTGCGCATGCTCCAAGGGAATAGCCTTGCGCGTCGGTCGGACTGAGCATGCGTTGATTCATGTGTTTGGCTTTAGCACGCATGCGGATTACGGAGCGGCGACGGGAGCGCGCCGGAGATGCCTATGAGCGTGCGCGTCTCGTCAGCGAAGGGGTCGGGAAGTAGGGGCCAAGTGGAACCGGGAAAGATGGGAGCTGCAGAGATTTCGAGTTCGAGACCCATCTCTTAACTGATGTTGGCGGGGTGCGGTGGGCTGGTGCGGCAAGGAGGAGTTTCAGTGTCGTGTGCTGAGTGTTGGTTCAGGAATGACTTAGACCTAGTGTGCCCTGGAACGGATCCCGGTGTGTGGAGGGAGAAGGTGAGGGGCTCAAATCACTTAGGAAAGAGCGCGAGGTCAGGCAAGCGGCAGGAACAGCTAAGCAAAGGCAGCGAGGTATACTGGAGAAAGGTTCAGCTTGCACTGAGGGTTCCCCCAGGCCCAGAGGTGCAACGGCAGAGGTGGGCAGATCAGATCCTGAAGGCTCGGGGAGTCAAGACCTACTCGGGGCTAGGACTGCGCTATAAATCCCACCGCCGCTACGGTGAGAGGCATTTACTCAAGCTCCGGAAATTCAAAAAGCCGCGGGCAGACCCCTGCACTGGCCCCTAAGGACGCCCGTGTTGGGGGCGGGGGTCGCGGCCTGCAGGGGCGCATGCGCAATCCAATACTGCGGCAATGGGCTGTTGCTAGAGCAGAGTCGTTAGTGGGCGGTTTCTCGCTTTTCATTTGAAATCCTGAAGTGTTTTCTTCAATTGTATTAAATGTTTGTAGTTTCAGCACTGTCGAAGGCCGAGGTCGGAGGATCGCACTGTCGAGCCCAGGCAGGGCAATTTAGTCATTCAAGGAGACCCAGTTTCAAAAAGTTAAAGTGCTCGCTTTGCCAGCACATACACAAAAAGTTTTAAAAGGACAGAGGGACCTGAAGATGCCGCCCAGAGGGAAGGCTTTCAGAACTATAAATAAATAAGCTACTGTTATTTGAACAGGTACTTTGTGTACATACTGACTTAATTTAAGCAACCAAAAAGACAATAAAAGAATAAACATAAGCCTCCCCCTCTAGTCTCCGTTGTACCTCTATGTCCACATTTGTGAATTGGAGATGATGACACATACAGTTGCTGTCAGGGTTAAATGGTGGAAGTGCCTGGTGCGTAGTAGCATTATGTTATTATATTGTGGTCTACAGTGATGATAGTGGTTGATTGTGAGCTGCTTTCTCCCTGGCGTCATCCGTGGTGCTACCTCCCTTCCCCCCAAGTTCCAGACTACTGTTTCTTCAGACTGCCACATGCTAGATGAAAACGGCAGTTGGCACAGTCGTCACAGGGACCACGGGGGAGGGGGTGGTAGATAGGGGACAGGCAAAATCCTGGGGCCTTAGTTACTGTTCTTTAGAATCATGGTTTGTATTTCTCCTTGCATAGTCAGGGATTTAAAAGCCAATTTTGCTATGAACCATGCCTCTTCACTTAGGCATGCAGATCCCCATTAGGTACCTACAAGCAAAATGAAGTTTGATTTTCATTTTGTATCCTTTGATACTGTACATGTGGGTGGAATCTCTTCTGAGCGCTGCATAGAGATATGCTGATCATTTAGGGAGTGTCTGTCCGGGAACTGGCCTGACAAGAGTTGATTAGCCCTGAATTTACAGGACTTCACCCCCCACCTTCAAAACTGAGGATGCCAAGATAAAAGATTTACTAAAGGAGTCAGCTATACCCAAGGGCCTCCAGCCATCACCCTAAATTCTAGGTCTCTTAGATTCTAGGAAAGGTGGGGCCCTACATGACCAAGACCGCCACAGACAGAAACCATTTCCTGGGAACAAAACCATTCCTCAGCCATAAAGATCCAGAAGGTGACACCAAGACCGAAATGATAATAAACTGGTTCCCATTTAAACCTTAAAAGCAGCCTTTGAGGTGTACCAGGCTGAACCCCTGTATCAGACTCTGTGCCCCCTCCTTTCCTATCTTTGCTCTCCCATTCCAATTACAGCCTTTTTCCTGTAAATTGGTGCTTTAGTTTTAATTTCCATTTCTACTAAAGCAAAAAGCTAAGCTAACCAGCAACACAGTCACACAGACTGATTTGAGTTGTGTTGTTTATGGCTTCTTCTGAGAGACTGTGGTGTTAAACCAGAACTCTCGAGACCAAGGGATCTGAAATGCAAGTGTATATTGAGCTATTACAGATGCTAGACAAAAAAAGGACCAGGTTTTAGGCTGAGTTATAATTCTAATAATTATCTAGCCCGACTGCTAGATAATTATTAGAAGGATATCTGCTGGATTAGAGCTGAGAGTATTTTTATAAAGAAAATTTGAAGAAGGAAAGCATAAATTGTTTATATGGAATTTACATTGGTTACAGATGAATGAGGTAATGTAAAGGAGGGAAGTTTGGGGAAATTCTTGTTGCTTTTGGATTGGCTAGTTTTATAACCCACATATGGTCAGGATGGGATTTGAGTTAAAGTTTCAACCTATATTTAAGAACGCAAAATAGTCTTGTTGGTTTTGGCCCTTAATTCCTAACTGATCGACCTCCCCATCTCTCTTCTATCTGCTGGTCATTAAATTTAGAACATCTCAGAATTTTGCTTTTGAGTGTTTAATGAACATGACAAACCATCCCTGGATTATGTATTTCAGTGTCCCTTTGTACATCTTCCTCTCCAGCCGTTATCTGTTTTGCTAACCTGAATTCCTCAACCCCATATCACCTTTCATTTCTGGTTTTACATCCTGGCAACCCTTAGTGGTGGGAGTGACTTGAAAAGGGAAAAGAAAAGACCTGGCACTGATGCTGGGTGCACTATGTACCAGGCTCTGTTTTCTCTGCTTTATGCATGTCACTACAACCTTTCCCCCTTTTCTGTTTGTCAGATTTAAAAAAAAAAAAAATTGAGTCTGAAAGAAGAGAAGGATCTTACTGAAGGCCTGGGATTCCAACCCAAGCCTGCCTCACTCCAGCGCGAGTCCACTCCCCCCGCCCCATACCAGGCATCTGGCCCCGTTGATGAGTCATCAGGGTAGTCAGACACCATGTTAACAGCATGGAATGCTGTTGTGTGGCCACCCTGCCCTTTATGAACAGTTTCCTATTGATGGGCCTTCAGATTGTTTCTGAACTTCTATTGTTATCAACATTTGCTGTCATTAATATCCTTGTATATCTGATTGCGTGCATATATGCCTGTATTTTTAATGAAATATCTTGTTTGAACTAGAGTTTGTGAGTCAAAAGCTATGTGCACTGGGGATTTGGAGAGCTTTGCCAAGCAGTCCATTCATCTCTTTATTAATTTCTCTTTTCATTTCGTGCATTCATGTAGTGAATGAGTTATGGAGCTCTGGTCATCTGCCAGCAAAGTCATGGGCTGGAATCCTGTAGTGATCAGGGATAGCATCTGCCCTCCGTCTGCCCAGCCTGTGTCTCAGTGGCACAGGTGACATCAGGTAAAGAACAGAGCATCAGTGGCGGAGAACAGGGGATATGTTGGCTACAAGATACAAAGACAAGTTCAAGGTGTCCCATGTACCACATGGTAACTACAGTTAATAACAGTATGTGATATATTTGAATTTTGCTGAGAGCAGATTTTAAGTACTCTTGCCACATACAAAAAATTTTTAAAAATAAGTATATGAGGTTAGACAGATGTTAATTAGTTTGATATAGCCATTTGATAACATATACATACATTAGAACATCATGTTGTACGTGTCTACTAGTTTAAAAAAAATAAGCCCCAAATCAATAAAAGGGAATCAGGAATAACAGATCACAGTGACAACTAGTCACAACAGTTACATTTAAGCAGAGACCTGAAAGAAGATAAGGAATGAGCCTTCAAGAAGATGCTAGCACCAAGTATGGTGGTACACGCCTATAATCCCAGCATTTGGGAAGCTGAAGCAGGAGGATCCTTAGAAATGGGAGGCCAGCCTAGGCTACAAAATACTAACCATAAAAGAAAAGACTAAAACTGGATGTGGTGGTGCATGCCTGTAATTCCAGCACTTGAGAGGCTGAGGCAGGAGGATCACTGTGAGTTCGAGACCAGCCTGGGCTACAAAGTGAGCTCAAGGCCAGTCTGAACTGCATAGTGAGACTCTTATCTCAAAAAGATAAGACAAAAAAAAAAAAAAAAGGAGATGCTGAAGAGCGGTAACCGAAAGCCCCTGAGGTAGGAGTAGATTTGTGAGAGGAAAAACAAACTCAGTTTCAGCTTCTCCCACCTCTCTCACAACAGCTTCTGACACCAGATGTGGGCTGCGGGGATTCCCCACACACCAGGCAGCAGTCAGATCTGCAGCAGACACCTGCCAGGTGCCCTGTAGTTCAGCTCAGTCGTGACACTGTCTATCAGGAGATAGTGTCATGGTTCAGTCCCAAGACCAACCCCTCCCCCTTCCTATGCCAGTCACAAGCCGCAGGTGGTTTTCTCTGTGTTGACTAATGGGCTACAAATTGGGGTTCTCAAAACATCCTCTAGAGGTTCAGCTAATTTGCTTGTGTGACTTGCAGAACTCAGGGAAACAGATCGTTTTGTTTTGTTTTTAATGAGGTATACAGCTGGGAATACTTGAAGGGCAGCGTGTGGGGCTTCCATGCCCTCTCTGGATGTGCCAGCTCCACAAATATGTTCAGTTGTCCAGAAACTCCAAACCCTGACTTTCTAGGTTCTTGGGGACTTTCTTTTAGGATGGGATTGGTTCCATCATTGGCTATTGTCTGTTCATTCAACCTTCAGCCCCTCTCCCTTCCCCCAGGTTGGGGTGGGGCTGAAAGTCCCAGTGCTCTAATCCTGTGGTCTTTCTAGTGCCATCCTCGCCCTGAGGCTACCTAAGGGGCCACTGACCATTGTCATCAGCTCATTAGCACAGAAAAAGACACTATCACTTAGGAGAGTCCAAGGATTGTAGCTGGATGCCAGGAAGCAGGGAGAAAGAGAAATGTATGAGCATGCCTGAGAGAGAGAGACATAGAGAGAAAAAGAAGACAGAGTTTTGGATGTAAGTTCTAGTGAGAACTCGAGTGAGTGCTGTGTTGCTGGGCTAGCCTCATACTCCTGGGCCCAGGTGGTCCTCCTGCCTCAGCCTCCAGAGCAGCACTCCTGCACTCAAGGACCAAATATGTATTTCACAGGAGCCCCGGCTGGCTCTTCAAGGATCATCAAGGTAGCCAGCGTGACTGGAGCAGAGCAGTGGAAAGGACAGAGGGACAGGATCATTTAGGGACAGAGACGCGGACAGGGCCAGATTCCACAGGGCCTTGTAGCCAGCGCAAGGATTTGGACCTTGCAAGTGTAATACAGCGCTGTATGCAAGGGCCACACCTTCTGGTGCATGTTTTCAGAAACATGTCCGCAGTGAACACCAGAGACGGACAGTGGCTGCTGTAGTCAGAGCCCCAGGAAGACCATAGGAATGTGTGAAGGTTTTGAGCCATGTGCCTCGTATCTACCCCCCCAAAAAAGGTGAAATGGGAACAGTGCTGGTTGTCGCTAGGAGAACGGCCTGCTGCTTGGCAAGAGCGAAAGGAGGAGATGATGCAGCCGCTCTGCCTGCCTGGGCAAGCGAGGAAAGTCCACGACTGGCATCCGTTTGGCAGGCAGAGCCGGGAGAAACGGGCCCGGGAGGAAGCATGAGTCAGGGCGACTCCAAAGGTGCCCTCGCGATCTGCTGTGCACGGCGAGGACTGGAGTTAATAACAAGGTGGGCTCGAAGATCGCTCAGAGGGCAGGTTTTAAGTGTTCTCACCACCAAAAAATAACTTGGTGGTGGTAGGCACCTGGCAATTAGCTTGATCGAGCCATTTCATGAAGTATACATATATGGAAACCTCACAGGGTGCAGCATTAAACAGTTCTCAAGGTTAGGGGTGTGACCAACTGTGAAGAGTGTTACTTTTTACTGGGATTTTATTTTATTTTTTTTTGCAATAATCTTGCTATGTAGCCCAGGCTGGCCTCAGACTCACGGCAATCCTCCTGCCTCAGCCTCTTGAGTACAGGGGTTATAGGTATGCATCACCACACCCAGTTGCTACAGATTTTTAAAGCATTCGCAAAAATATTATGGTATAAAGAACTCCCACATACCTGCTGCCCGGTATTGACAGTCATCTGTGCTTTTATCCCCCACACACCAAGTTTTATTTGTTTTAAGCAAGCCACGCTTGCCCTCTTATCAGTAACTACCCGAACATGCTAAAGGTTAGAGCTGCTCATGTAGATGATAGTTTTTATTTTTGGTACCAGGAATCAAACTCAGGCCCTTGCACTTGCCAGGCAGGCGCTGATCAGCTGAGCTATATCCCTGGCTCGTAGATAATATATAAAGCCCAGGATTCTCTGGGGTCATTCGGGCTGAGGGGCTGGAGAACACAGGAGGAGTCCAGGGATGGAGCAGCACCCAGAGGTGGGCTGAGGGCAGGGACATCAGAAGGTCCATGACTGGAGCCCAGGGGACAAAGGTCTCCAAAGACAGGGAGGTTGACTGACGGACTGGAGGTGGATGGGGCAGCCACCATGAGAAAGGCTAAGTTTTAATCGTCCAGTCCAACTATGTTATAGAAATTTCTCACGTCCTAATGCTGCTTCTGTAAGGAAGAGCTTGGCAGTACTTATTTACCTTTATCTTTTGGGGGAGTGAGATGTTAAGTCATCCTAAAGATGAGGTCAATAAATTTTTGTAAATAGCTAGGTTCATGTAGATAACCAGAAAATATTTCCAGCATTGTTGAGATTTTTTTTTCCCCCATGCCCTTTCCCTGCCAGGTCCCTCTGTAGAAGCAAACCCTGACCTGATGCCCGTCACTATGCAGTTACCATGCCTGTTTTGAGCACCGTGTAACCTGACAATATGTTTTCACCCCTCTTCTTTTAAATTAGTACATGCCTGTAATACATAATGAATATACTCATTGTGGGAGATTGGTACATGCACGTATCGCTTCTGGATTCTCTTCATGGACGGCCCATGTTCTTGTGTCTCCTTTGGCTCTTTCTATGGAAGCCTCATGCTGTATGTAGCAGGAGTTTGCTCTGGTTTTTGGTTTGGTTTTGCTTTTCAGTATGAGGGATTGAATCCAGGGCCTTATACATGCTGGACAAGTGCTTATCATGAAGCTTCATCTCCACCCCTTTTTATTTTATTACTTTTAAAAATTCTGTGACAAGGTCTCACTAAGTTGCTCAGGCTACCTCTGATTTGCTGTTCTCCTGCCTCAGCCTCCTACGTAGCTGGGAGTACAGCCATGATGCCTGGGTAGGAGCAGGCTCTTAAGGAAGTGAGAGAGGATGTAGACAGGGCACAAGCGGGGTTGCCTTTGAACCGAAAGGTCAGCTAAGTCCTGGTAATAGGAAAGAAAATCTTTCCATTTGACACCTTATCCAAATTCCAAAAAGCACTCTCTGGCTTTTATGTGCTGGCAGCTGTTCCCTTAGCATAAAAGCTCCAAGCAGGTCTTTGCTCTGCCGGCCTGGGGTTGATGTTGAAAGGCTTCCTTTATGAGCTGTAATAAAGAACTGGACAAAGCCTGAAGATGTTTGTTCTGAGCAGACAGGCCCGATGAGAGGGGACTGCAGTGGGCATTAGACAAAGGATGTTTGGGAAGAAGAGAAGCCCAGGCTTGGCAGCAGCCAGGACAAAGAAGAGGGAGGAGCCAGGGGAGGGGGACCAGGCCGGACCCTGGGGAGTCCCCAAGTGACTCACAGGCACGCTGACCCTGGGAGTTGCAAGGGTGGCGTGCAGGACCTCAGAGTTCCTTTCAGGCCTCAGAGCCGGGAAGGCCAGGGTGGTGGACGCTAGGAGCGGAGGAGGACATCGGCTGGGAGTGACAGGAAAGCTTTGAAGACAGGAAACTTCTAGCTTGATCTGAGTAGTGACAGCCCAGCTGAAGGCATTTGTAAAAATTCATTGAGACTATATTTAAAATGTGTATTTATGTAAAAGGTACCTCACTTACAGGGGAAAAGAGCTGTGCCTTGGAGCCAGACTTGGACAGGAGCGCCGTGGCAGCTGCGTGGGTGCTCAGTGCGTCCTCAGGGTCCCTGGCCGCTGTGTAACCGTGGGCGAGTGCCCACCTCTTTGCCCAATGCAGTCCTGCTCTGGGGATGGAGCCAGAGCAGAAAGAGGAGAGGGAAGTGGCCAGAACCACCAGAGACAGCCCTAGAGGACAGGGCCCTGACTCATGCTGCAGCCTGGCTTCTTGTCAGGTCCTGGGTGCTGAAGACATGACAATAAAAACAATACCTAAAACACAGTGAGTTGCTGCCCAAGTATGTGAAGGAGCCAGTGAGCCAAGCGGCCTGCTCTGCAGCCAGGCTCCCCGGGCCGCATTCCAGCTCCCCAGCTCTTTGCCGTGGCTCCAGGCAAGGTTCTTGGTCTCTCTGTGCCTCTGTTTCCTCATGTTTAAAATGAGCCCTACGGTGTCCTCTTCTGTGAGATCATTTACATAGAGTGTAGCGTGGTGCTTCTTGACCTGATGAATACAGTGACAGGGACAGGTTTCTAGATAGGGGTTCTGGGAGGACCCGGCCGGCTGAGCCAAGGCTACCGGAACAGCAGGAAGGCGAATGCAGCACAGAGAGAACGGTCTCAGAGGAATGTGCCTGGCTCTGTGTGACTTCCAGCAGGGGAAGTGTCATGAGGGCCTTGGAAGTTCATCTGTCCCCTTCTTGAGCCTCTGCCTTCACCCCCGAAGTAGCTGGCATCCAGGGGAGGGCAGCAAGTGGCAGTGGGTGATCGAGGCCCGGATTCAGTCCTGAGGGCTGGGGGACTGTGAGGGAGGGATATCCCAAGATAGCTCTTGAGAGGTGGCTGACTCAGCCTGGGCTTCCCCCAAGTCAGGAAGTAGATGAATCAGCCCTGCAACCAGGATGAACCTGCTGTGGGAGTGAGACCCGTTCAAGGCCCCAGGCCAGGCTTCTGACTCACCAAGGCCTGGCCAGCACAGGCCGGTGTGAGTCTGAGCTTTGTAGCCAGACACCAACCTTCGTGGCTGGGGCCCTTGGAGCAGAACCACCGCTCTCGGGACCTCAGTTTCCGCTCTGTACAGTGGCACGGGGCAGGGCAAGGAGTGGTTCTGGTGGTGTACAGAGACGGTGTGAGTGTGGCATGGTAGCCCACACCTATAATCCAGCACTCTGGGAAGCTGAGGCAGGAGGATGACAAGTTCAAGCCCAGTCTGGGCAGACAACTTAGCTACTTAGCAAGAGTTTGTCTCAAAATTTAAAATAATGAAGAAGAGCCGGGCAGTGCAGAAGCCCTAGGGCCCTAGGTTCAATCCTTAGTACCATGGGGAAACAAGACCAAACAGGGACCACAAAGCTGGGAAGATGGTAGCTCCATGCCATCCCCTTCCTTCGCTGCTCTGGGACGCAGCAGACTCCTCGTGAGCAGAAGTGACACTGGTGTGCGGGTGGTAGGGCACCTGCCAGGTGGTGAGCTGTCGTCCAGGCCTGGTGAGGCATGAAAGGAGAAATCAGCAGAAAAAGGAAGAAGGGCAGCCATGCACTATGTGTGGACATCCATAGCCGTTCTAAAAGTGATTAGTGCTCATCTATTTGGTTCATCAAGTACTCAACCCTTCATGCCGGTTGTTTTAATCTTCACAGTGGTCCCTCGGGGAGGCAGCCCAATTTGATTGATGAAGTAACATTTCAGAGAGGTAAAGCCACTCGCCCTAGATCACATAGCAAGTAGGTGGCAGACCCAGGATTTGACCCCATCTCTCAGAATTTGAAGCCCAGGCTCTCATCCTCTGAGATCTGGGCAAGAGGTCCCTGAGGACCACCCGCCCATACAGTGGGGGAGGGGACCAAAGGAGGCGGCCTTTATCGGTGGGGAAACGCGAGGTTCAGGCTGTGAAAGTGCTTTCCACTGAAAGATTTGCCAGTTTGCAGTATTTAGAAAGAAACAGTAACAGGTTTTGTTTCATGTTTATTGCAAAGTGTAGGAGCAGACTGCTAAATCGCGACCTCCTCCCCTTCCCGGGTTTGTTTCTGCAACTTTGGAAAAAACGGTGTCCTCCTTGCTGTCCACTAGGGGGCGCCGCCTCCCACCTCTCAGACCTGGTTCCTTCAGCTGGGCCGTCCAGCGGGAACTGAAGCTTTCCAGGATCCTGAACTCCGGGCCCCTGGTCCTCTCTTCCGCCTGGACCCAGGAGTCCTGCCCTAGACACCCCCACTTGTTAGTGAAAGCCAGAGGTCTTCTACAGCAGCATGGTGGGAAGGTTGTGACGAGGGCGTTTGGGGTTGTAGTGACCATGTTGTCATTCAGGGCCTCTGGAGGTCCAAGGCTTCCCCTGAGCCAGTGTCCCCTCGAGGCTGCTGCCATGAGTCGGCCCAGCCCGGGGTCCTCACACCATGAGGTGCTTTAGTCATGGGGCTGGATGAGGAGTCCTCGGCCTCCATCCTGGGGAAAGTAGTCTGATTCCTCCCGTGCGGGCCCTGGGGAGACAGAGAGATGGGTGGACAGGAGGCCAGAGCAGAGGGAGAGGATGGCAGGGAACAGGGCTCAAGGGGGTGAAGGCTGCCGGGAACTAGTGCAAGGCGGGGTGTGCACCGTGAGACGGGGCACAGGATAAGCAGAGCGCAGGAGTGCTGGGGGACAGTCAGAGGAAGGCAGCTGTGCTCGAGACGGAGAGGGCCCTAGGAGACCCGGGGGAGAGGAGAGATCCCCCTGCTTTACTGCCAGCCCAGCCCGAAAGAAGAGTCCTTTCCTCCTGGCAGAGCCAGAGCCCAAGAGAAAGGGTGGCCTCCCCGCACCGGACGCTTCCCCTCCCGCCCCAGTCCCAGCCCCCTCACCGCTACGTGGCCTCCTGACTGGGCTCTGGAAGCTGCCGAGGGCCCAGGGCGGTGCTGAGCAGCTCGCTCAGGGTGTCCAGCTTCCTCCCCAGCGCGTCCACCCGCTTCTCTAGGGCCTCGTGGGAGTCACTGAGATGCTGCTTCAAGTCACTCAGGGTCATGTGCATCTGGGTGGGAAGACAGGGCCGAGGCATCAGGAGGAGCCCCCTGCTCTGCTCCAGACTAAGCAAGGGAACCAGCAGTGACAGTCCTTCCTGGCCCCGAGGGCCACTCAGTAATGACTGTTACCTTTCCCACCACCCAAGTCCCAGCCACTGGTCCAGGTGCCTCTTAAAAGCTGCGGGGAGCAGAATCCTGTTCCCCTCTCACCGCCAAAGAAACTGAGGCCTGGAGCTCTCAAATGGCACACACCTAGCATCGGGCTGGGAATGGAATCGGTGCCCTTTAAATGTGTGTGGAGTTGGTGACACCTGGCTTTAAAACCCAGCTAGCCCTTTCCCCACGTCATCCAACCCCCCCGGGATTCAGCGCGGGATCTTGGGTCTCCAGCTTCCTACAGGACCCTTCAGTTCTGTGTTCTGGGCTTTCCGGCTTCAGAAATTGCCACCTGCCGCTTCTGGCAGACCTGGGCCACCTCTCAACCTGCCACGCAATTTGGGGACTGTATCTGTGCCTGTGTTTACCATGGCACTGGTGCCCAGGGCCGCTGTTTGACTTGCTGTGGACCAATGAGAAGAAGCAAAGGCAGCCAGACAAAGAAAAGGTGCCAGGAGCCAGGCCAAGGGGGCGGTGGTGCCACTGATCCCAGCCGTGCTGGGATCAAAGGTCTTGGTGGGAGGGGGGAGCGGGCCAGTCACCCGGGGCCACGGGGGCCTGCTTGGCACCGGCCCTGGGCGCCCCCTCACCCCAGCAGCAGAGATTGAGCTGTCCTGAAACAATGTCACTTGTCTTCCTGCCGGTGTCGTTAAGTAGAATTTTATTGGTTTTGCAGTGTATGTTTGGGCTTGGTTTGTAAATTTGCTTAGGTTTTATTATATAACAGTCATAGTGGGAAGGAATTTTATATCCGTCCACATGTGAGTAAGGTGATAATAAAGGTAATTCAGAATCAAACACTGGAGTTCTTCCTACGGTTTTTTTTTTTTTTTTTTTAAGCCTGAAAGGGCTTCGCACCTTCAGTGTATATAAGAAGCTCTGTACCGCTTCGTTCCGTCCTTCAGTTGGTCATAAAGCTCTGCTTTGCCCCTGTGTGGGCCAGGCCTCTGCCCCGCCTTCCCTACCAGCAGCCCTGGCCTCCTCCCCCGGACCCTGGTACCTTGGAGATGTCCACCATGGAGTTCACTTGTTCCCGGAGCTTGCGGTGTTTGAGCCGCACCTGGCGGAAGCTGTGGGGGAAAGGTGGGGGTCAGTTCTCCTACACCCCGACTGCTACTCTCACCCTGTCTCAGGGACGAGCCGAGGGCAGGCGAGACCCGCAGAGCGCCCACTGCGGCAGAGAGTGCTGGGGGTGCGGGTGGGGGAGGGGTGCAGGCGGGCTCGGCCCCCGGGGGACAAATTACCGCCCACCACACGTGCGGTCACCCTCAGACATCTGGCACACAGTGTCCTGACGCACAGCCGCGCAGAGGTGACGGGAACAGCCCCGGGGGGTCCTCACGTGTAGATGGCGGCCAGCAGCTTGCGCTGGTGGCTGCGGGCGGCTCCCGCCTCCTTCCTGCGCGTGTGCTTGTAGTACATCCAGGCCTCCTGCAGCAGGCGCGCCGCCGACTCCTTCATCTGGCGGTGGGCGGGCGGCAGGGGTCAGTGTCGGCAGAGGCAGCTGGGGCCTGGGCTCCTGGGGACTCCCTGGAGTCGCGGTGAACCCTGGGTGCCCCGGCCCAGCCTCACCTCCTTGGCATAGTAGATGTCCATCATGAAGTTATGCACGTGCTTCTCCGCCTTGTTGAACTCCAGCTTGCGAGCGACCACGGCCACCAGCAGGGCTGTGCAGCACACCCCCTGCAGGGACGGCCGCACAGTGGAGAGGGCCTGTGGGACACGGGGCCTAGCCCTGCGCCACCACCTTCTCCGGGCAGCCGGGGTGAGGGCAGCGTCAATCACAGGTACTCCACTGGGAGACACCAAGGGCACAATGGCCTTTGCGTAGGGCATGCTTAGAGGGGCAGGAGAGGGCTGGCTCTGGTCCCCCCTCCCTGCTGTTCACATCCAGCCGGCTGTCAATCATGGGGAGAGTCCCTCTCCCTCCCTCCCAACCCTGCAGCCTCTTCCTGGCTCTGGCCCTGTCCTCTCCCTCCCCCCAGTGGTTCTAGCCTTTCCTCAGGGATACCTGCCACTCTTACTCTAATCTGGCCCTGTCCCCTCATGCTTTCCTGAGCTTCTTAGCCTGGCTCGCGCTCTCTCTCTCTCTCTCTCTCTCTCTCTCTCGGCCCAGCCTTCCTGCAAAAGCTTCTCCTCCTTTCCTTCGCCCAAGGCTCCTGATCTTCAGGCACTGTCACATTCCAGTGGCATCCCAGTGGGATGCAGCCTTCTTGTACTTGGAGGTACAATGTCCCCTTCTCTGCAGCTCCCCACCCTGTGTGGCTCGGCTCTCCCTCATCACTAACATGGGCTCCATGGCGTCTCTGGTTCCCAGTCCAGCTCGGAGCAAGCCCTTCAAGCTCTGGGGGCTGGTTGTCCATCTGTAAAATGGGCACACCCTCGCAGCATCACTGCAGGCTCTGAGCCGACACCTGCAAAGTGTTTGGGGCAGAGACTGGCACAAGTGCGTGCCCAATCAGAGTAAGTGAGGGCTGCTCCATTGCAGCCCGGAACCTGTCGGCCAGAAGAGGCTGTGAGCTCTGGTGTGCGTTGCCTTATCTCTCTAAGTCTCAGTTTGCTCTATTAAATGAGGACAGGGACCCCAGGCATCCCCAAGGCAGAAGGTCCCCAGCCTTTGGGAGTATTCTCCTGGTTCAGTCTCTACCCCTCTTCCCTTGTCCCAAAGACTGCTCTGCCACCCCATGCATCACCTGAGGACCCCGGGCTTAGAGATTCAACATGTCCTTCCTGCAGCAACATGAGGGACTGGTGGCTTAGGTACCTGAGGGCCCGGGGACACAGGTCTTTGGGGAGGCGAAGGCCAGGACACTGGGTGCTGGGCCCTGAGGGGAATGAGCTGGGTGTGAGGAGCAGCTTGGCTGGGTCCATGCCATATAGGCCTCCTGTAGCAGGCGTGTGGCTAACGCCTTTGTCTGGCACTGAGCAGCACAATGTCAGTTTCTGGAAAAGAGCTGGGGCCTGGACGCCCAGGTGCTGGGCGGGGGGTGCTGCCAGGAAGGAGGTGCGTGTTGGGATTCAGGAAGAGGCTGACCTTGGGGGAGCAGCTTGAGTCTGTGGCATGGAAGCCTTTGCCTCATCCTTGAGAGCACAGAAGCTGGACATGGCTTTTATAAGAACAAGGCCCCCAGCTGTACTTACCAAGCACTGTCTGTGTAGGCCTTAGGCCCCTTCAGAAAGCCTGTACTGTACATGGCTTAACTCAGAGCCCCATGAGGAGCAGACTAGTGTTGGCACCCCCATTTTATAGATGAGGAAACTGAGGCCCAGGGAGATGATGTGGCTTGCCTGAGCTTCCTAGTTAGAAAGTGGCAGAAGTGGGATTTGAACCCGCGGGTCTGGCCCTGAGGGCATGCTCCTGGTGATGACCCAGTGCTCCTGATGGAGGCTAGGAGACTGGAACCCTGGATCCTAAAGGAATACGGGGCTGGGAAGTCAAGGGCCTGAATCCCTGAGGAGGATGAAGATTTAGGTTTTGAAGAGAAAGGATTTAGAGGGAAGATTCGTTGATTTTTTTTTTTCATTGATCTTAAGAAGAAATGAGAGGCAGATATGGTTGTGCACACCTCTCATCCCAGCACTCTGGGAGGCTGAGGCAGGAAGATAAAACAGTTGAGCCCGGCTTGAGTGATTTACCAAGAAAGACTCGATGTCAAAATAAAAATAAGGCCTGGAGCTTTAACTCAGTCCGAAGGCCCTGAGTTCAATCCTCAGTAGTAAAATAAATATAAAGATGTGGGGTTGGGGATTTTGGTGTCCAGGTCCTGAAGAGAAAACAAGGCCAAGGGAGGCGCAGGCCCCCAAGTGTCTCAGGAGGTCTCGGCTCTGTGGCTTCCTGGGCCCCAAGACTGAGCAGCAGGGGCGGGGGGTACTCAGATCTCCGGGGGAATCACTCACCATGACTCCAGTGCAGAGGCAGACAATCTTGCCCCACATGGTGCCAGGCACCACATCCCCGTAGCCGATGGTCAGGAATGTGATGGGGATCAGCCACAGTGTGTCCGACAGGTGCCCGGTGGCATTGACTTCCTGCCTGCGGGCAAAGGTAGGTTAGTTCTGAACCCCGACCCTGCTGGTGTCTGCTCCCTCTCTTCCTCTCCCCACCCCATATATATCCTCCATCCCAAGAAGCACCCGAACAGAAAGCTAGTAAGTCCTGGGCTTTGGAGAGCCTCCCTGACCTCTCTCCCTGCTGTGTGACCCCCCAGAGACGCTCAGCCTCTCTGGGCTATGGGATTTGAACCTGAGTCCAGCCAGTCCCAAAGCATGTATGGTTGCAGCTGGGCTGCTGCCTTCAGACTGTGCAGGTGAGGGCGGAGAGGGCACTCAAAGCCCACCAGAGGCTTACCTCTTAGACCCTACCAGAGGGAGGGCCATTTTCCTAACTCCTACAAAGATGCTATACAGCCTACAGGTGGCCTAGCAGGATCCCAAAGTGGGACTCTAAAAAGGTCTCTCAGAATTCTGTCCTTTCTGTTTACTTCACAGAAGGGGAATTTTTTTTTTTTTTTTTTTTTTTTTTTTTTGAGACAAGGTTTCACTATGCAGTTCAGGCTGGCCTTTGAACTTGCAGCAATCCTCCTGCCTCAGCCTCTCCAGTGCTGGAATTACAGGCATGCGCCACTATGCCCAGCTGGAAGGCCATCTTTAGGTGTGTCCAGATGGCAAATTCGAGATTTGTCTCACTGAGTTCATATCAGCAAAGAACACGTGATTCACAAGAGTGCCAGGTGTTGTAGACTCATTAAATTAGTGCATGTACGACGCTGCTAAGCAGCCCCACACCCGTCACTTCCAAGTAGATTCAGGTCTGAGGACTTCTGTCTGGGGGTTTTGGACTTTGGCTCCTTCCCCATCCTCCCATTTTCCAGAGGAGAAACATGTTTGGGGTGGGAAGGGATCATTCGTTCACCCTGATTCTGACTGATGCTCAGTTGGGTAAATGAAGATACTGAGAAGTGGAGGAGTTTGAAATCATAAAAGGACTGAATTGCCAGGAGAACTTAAAGATGATGGAATTTGATACCCATTTTACAGATGAGAAAACTGAGCT
This sequence comes from Dolichotis patagonum, assembly GCA_004027295.1. Lineage (NCBI taxonomy): Eukaryota > Metazoa > Chordata > Mammalia > Rodentia > Caviidae > Dolichotis > Dolichotis patagonum. Next base: position 17,705 of record PVJX010008174.1, on the reverse strand, counting down.
TCAGAGAGGAGACTTGGAAAGCCAGATTTTCTCATTCTCCAACTTGCCTTCATAGTGCTTTGCTAGGTGCCCTAAAGCAGAGGTTCTCTAACTTGGGTGGGCATCACCCAGAGGGCTTTTTAAAACATTTCTGGCCCCCACTCCCTAGAGCTTTGGATTCCACAGTTCTGTGCAGGACCTGAGAATCTGCATTTGCAGAAAGCTGCTGCTGCTGGCCCTGGGACCTCATTTCCCAAACCACACTGCCTAGGACCACTCTCCATTCCTTTCTCCGTAAAAGAGGGGTTTGAGGCTCTGAAAGGGTACAAGCTCGCTCTGCATCCGTTTATAGTTCGCGGGCAGCAGCCAGGAAGCGGATCCCAGTTCCCTGCAGGCAGTTCTCCAGAACAGACCGAAATCTCCCGCTGTGTGCTAATTTGGAAAAGATGTCCCTTTCCTCCAAGGCACATGCAACTGCTAGTCAGGTCCCAGAGCTTGGTTTCGGAGGAGGAGCAGATGCCTGGAAAGCTGAGGCAGGAGAAGCCAGGGAGCCAGGCTGGTCGGCGCGGAGGGCGTGTGCGTGCGTGTGTGTGTGTGTGTGTGTGTGTGTGTGTGTGGAGGGCTAGCTGGGGCTGAGGGAGCGGGTGAGCCAATCCAGTCTAGAACAGAGCGGGCAAGTGTGAGCTGGCTCACTGTGGCCTCAGCCTGCGCCTCCGTGCAGGGCGGCCTCCTCCCCCCACGCCCGGCGCTCTCACCTCTCGGCCACGGACAGCACCCAGGCTGTGGTGAGCCAGAGGCCAAGCGTGAGGCAGAGCAGCAGGCGGCCAGGGTGCGTGTTCATGTACAGCTTGGCCACGAACCAGTGGCGGAAGCGGACCTGGTTGAGGGCGCCGATGCTGCGGTAGGACACGTTGAGCAGGACGCCGCTGCGCAGCAGCACCGCGCGGGGCACCAGGTAGAGGCGCAGCAGCATGGCCAGCGACAGCAGCGCCTCCCCCTCGCCCAGGAAGCTCCGCCAGACCTGCGTGGTGGCCCGATGCGTCCCGGGGCCCTGCGCGCAAGGCGGGCCCCGCACAGGTGCCGGGTGCAGCCCGCACACCGCCAGCTCCAGCAGGATCTGCGCCACCTGCCGCCGGGTCAGCGCCACGCGCCAGTCTCGGAGCCCGTTGTCGGTCATGAACAGCTGCCGGGAAGGGCGGACAGGGGAGGGGGTCAGGTGCAGGTCAGGCGGCGGCCCGCCAGCCTGTGCCCCGAGATAAGGCGGGGCGTCGCTGGCCCTGGAGGGGGAGAGAGAGCGCAGGGCGTGGGGCTGGGGAGGGCTGAGGAAGGAGCGGGGCAGGCGCTCAGGAGGACTTGGCTCTCCAAGTCCCCTCCCCCCGGTTTCTGCCCAAGTCCAGAACTTGCAATCCCGCGTTGGGGTGCAGCTCAGCGGTAGAGCGCTTGCCCAGCGCACAGGCCCTGAGCCCCATCCTCAGTGCCGTGGGCCGGGATGGGGACAGAACTTGCATTCCTTGGACACTAATTGAGCACCTGCTCCGTGCTCTGCCATGATCTATATGATGAAGCTTGTGGTGAATAAAGCACTCTCTGGGATGCTCACAACATAGTGAGACTATTATTACCATATTATTACCATTATTAGCATAGTAATATTATTACCAACATTTTGTAGATTTGGAAACAGAGGTCCAGGTCTGGGGGGGGGGAGTGATGCACTAGGCTACAAGATCAGTGGCCCAGACGAATTAACTGCTCTTTCTTACACACACACACACACACACACACACACACACACATTTGTACTGGGGATTGAACCCAGGACCTTTGCACTGGCTCTATCCCCAGCCCTTTTTCTAGTTTTTACTAAACACTAGTTGAAACTAGGTCCCACTAACTCCCTAAATTGCCCCGACTAGGCTTGAACTTGCCATCCTCCTGCTTCTGCTTCTAGAGTGCAGAGATTACAGGCATGCACCACCATGCCTGGGTTAGGACTGTTATTAATGAAGGTGTTAATGTGCACTTTTTACTGAGCGCCTCTCACGTGCCAGGCCTGTTATGTACCAAAGTTACCACGCTCGGCCAATAATTTCCATGTTGGATGCCAACATATAGGGCAGCAGAACCTGGGGAGATGGGAGGTGGGCTGCATCTGGGTGAGCCCACAGGTGCCTTGGTTGTGAAGACTTCCTAGGTCTGGGGTGAGATTGGCACAGGGGTGGGGAAGGCAGGGGCAGGCACTCGGTGGCACCTCAAGTGGCCTGGGACTGGAATAGTGAGCACACCATGGAGGGCAGAGACTGCCTGGGGCAGAGTGGACAGACAGACAGAGACCGGTGGGCAGAAGCAGGGGAGATGGGGCCAGAAAGGAAGGGACCCCTCATCCCTGAGTGTGCGGAAGTGGGGCTGTGCTGTGGGTTGGGGAGGGGCTGGGCTGCCGGGGAGCCTGCGTACCACCGTCCGTCTCTGGCTCCTCTCGTCCCGGTGGGCATGGGTGTGGACGTGTCTCTGAGCACAAGAGCCTCATCACTCAGATCAGGAAGGCTAATGGGGCTCGTAGGGTTCAGGGGTCCTACCTGGACCTCTTTGGCGTGAAAGGCCATGATGAAGCAAAGCAGCAAGACGGTGGAAAGGCTGATCGTGCACTTAACCAGGAGCAGGTAGAGCGCCCACTGCGGGAGGACGGAAACCAGTGAGGTCCAGGCCTCAGCCAGCCAGGCCCACCGCTTTCCTTAGAAACCCCCGTCCTCTGCCCCTTTCCTGTTCCCAAGCCCCAAACCAGTTCGGCCTGGGATCTGCATGTGGAAGAGTCCAAAGCCATCCTTGGGTCCCCAGAGAAAGAGGTCTCATCCTTTCCCACTGTCAACCCTGTCCTTCTCTGCCTTCCCCTCGGTCCCTTCTGTGAGACCCACCCCAGAAGGGAGACCTTGAAACTCACATTCTTTGTGATCTGTCTGTTCAGGACCAAGAGTCGCTCAGTTACAAGTCTAGAGTGTCTAGAGAAAGACATCTGGTCTCTAGAGAGCGCCCCTGCCCCTGCCCCTTCCCACCCGGCTGCTCCTGCCCTAGAAACCAACTTCAACTCCCTCCTGATTCCAGAAGACTCTAGAAGGTATCGTTCAGGCACAGAGAACTAAATGATGCCCTGGGCTGCTCTCCTGCAGGGGACTGAATCCTCGAGACCCCAGCCTCACATCTAAGAGCCCCCCGCCCTGCCCCTGCGCTTTCTCCCCCCTCCTCCTGCCCCCCATTCTCCTGGCTCCAAGCCCAGGGCAGATCTGGCCGGAAGCACGGGGCCTCCAGAAACCACAAGGGCTGTTTTTCCTCTCTTTGTATGGCGATACCTTGGAGGAATCTAGAATTCTGGAGGGAAGGATTTAGAGGAAACTGGAACTGCTGGGCTCCCTAAGACAGGTCGGTCCCTGCTTGAGGGACCTTGTCAGGGGAAGGGGACACCTGGGCTTCCGGCCCTGAGCCCTGCACCTGTCTCCCTTAAGTTGCTGCCAGCTCCCCTGGCTGGGCCTGGGCCAGGGTGCCGCCTCCCAGCAGGGGAAGAGGGCCAGTTTCCTGCCCCTGGGGGGGGCTCCCCCTCCCCTCCCTGAACAATGGTGCTGTTGTCCCCAGCGCTCCCCACCCCCTTCATCCTTCTGTGGCTCCCTGGTTCCCTTTCTCTTGCTCCATCGGGATGCAGCCCCCTCCCCACTCTGCAGTGCAGCTCGCTTCTCTGGTACCGTCTTCCCGTCCCACCCCCACCCCCACCACCGAAATGGTCTGTGTTTGGACCCTGGCTCTGGTTTCCGAATTCCACTTTTCCTGGGGTGGTTGTTTTTGGCTCTGTGGTTTGAGGGTCTGTGTTCATTGGCCCCTCTATCTCTGCAGGTCTCGGTGGTGCCTTTCTTGTCACTCTCCAGCCCTTTCTGTTTGGCCTTGTGACTGTCCCTGGTCCACCTTTCCTCTCTGTGCCCCCGTCTCCCTCCGGACCTCTCTACCTGCCTCGCCTCCTCTGCAGCCTGTGCCCGTGGCTGCCTTGTCCTCCCTGCCTTCTGCACTGGACTGTCCTGCAGCCCCCGCCCTGGGGAGCAGGTGTGGGGGCCTCACACAAGAGTTCTATCAGACTTCGATGGCGGGGGAGGACAGGGGAGTCACAAGGCGGGGATGAGAAGGGAGCGGAGCCGGACCCTGTGGCCCTGGGCTCGGACTCTCGCTCTCACTTTGCAGAGGGGACCCTGAAGCTCAGAGCCCTAAGCAGCTGCACCCCATCCCTTCCCACTGCAGGTGGTAGAGGGGAGGAAGAGGGCTGGGGAGGAAGAAGACCCTTGTCCTGTCTTCATCTGCTACCTTGTCCCCAGCTCCCCTGCTGGGCGAGGTGGTTCAGCGTGGGAGCGGAGGGCAGGCCCCGGGCCATGCTTCCTGTTGGCATGAGCCTGGGCGTCCCACCCCCTCTGTGCCGCTGCCTTCTCCTCTCTCGCCTGGACAGAGGAAGCTGGCCTGCCTTGACCCTCCTGCTGGTCACTGCAGAGCTGTCCACTTCCCTATCCCTGGCCAAAGTCAAGCTTCCAGGTACCCAGAACCCTCCCAACCGGATCTTCAAGCCAGCCCCCTCCCCACCCACAGCCCAGTTCCCCTGCCTTTGCCCCAGACAGATCTGCAGCCTCTCCTTTCCTGTTGAGCAACTCTGTCACCCCCCCCCCAAGCCCGGGGTTTGATCCCTCTCCTCCGCCTGCCCCTCTCATTGCCTGACCGGAGCTGCAATGTTCTGGGAGCCTGCTGAGACCTGTCCTGCACCCTCCACTCCCCACGGGCCTCAGAGTCAGCACCTCTTCCCCTAGACCTCCTCAGCCTCCTCCTTCAGACCCCCGCCCCTGCTCCCCTGGGGCCCAGGAGTCCCACTACTGTCAACTTGCCCCCACCTTCCCTTCCCTCCTGGACTGAATGAACGGCAGGTTGACTCTGGGGGTGGCCATTGAGTTAAAGGATGGAGATGGGGGGCCCCCAGATGGGGACCAACTTCCCAGCCCTGCCCCCAGCCAGTTTCTTCTGGGCTGTAGCACTGCTGCCAAGGCGCCAGGGAACTGGTGGTGGAGGTCAGATAAGGAGCAGGGAGCCTCTCCCTGCGGAAAGAAGTCAGTCCCTCTCCACCCTGCACTCTCCAACCCCAGGGCTACCGGTTAGTTCAGCCTCCTCCTGACTTTCCCAGGGCTCAGACCCCTATGGTCTGATCTCGACTTCTTAGGACCCCTCTTCCCTTCCCTTTGCAGCGAGGGTCCCCAGAATCTAACTCCTTCAGGTCTCAGGAGCCACAATCCCCAGTCCCTTCTCCCTTAGACCAGGAATCCAAGCCCCAGCCCCTTCTCTCTCAGACCCAGGGGTCCAGGCCCCCAGTCTCTCGCGCCCCAAGGTTAGGGTTCCACTCACCGGACACCCCCCGAACCACAGCATCTCCACATGCAGTACCATGAGTCCAATGCCAGTTCCCGCCAGTGCCAGCGCCCAGCCAGCCAGCCACTTCTCCTCCTCCAGCAAGCGCTTTCGCCTCCGCAGGGCCCCCAGGCCAGCCACCAGGTCCCCGCCCATGGCCCCTGAGGTCTTGAGGCTCAGCCAGCTTCCTGCCCAAGGTCCCCCACCTCGTAGTACGCAAATGGCAGCCACTTTGGCTTCCAGGCCGCTGGCTGCTCAGCTGGCGCTGAGGCTTCTGCTCCGAGGCAGAGGCACGGCAGAGCCCTGTGCCCTCTGGGGAGTGGTAACGGCTGCAGGGCAGGGCGGGAGGGCAGGGCGGGGAGGGCCCTGGGTAGGGGGAGGCTCCCCAACCCCCCTCCCAGACTGAGGAGGGGCTGGGGTGTGTCTGGGTCAGAGCAGGGAAGAGGAGGCGTCCATCCACGTGGGCAAAGACACACTGACACACCATGGGCTGTGCCTGCAACCGGCTTCACCTTGTGACACACACCTACACCCACCACGCCGCCGGACACCACAGGACGCAGACAGCCAGAAACGGAGCCTTGCACACTGAGACGCACTGCACAGCCTACCCCGAGTGACTCACAACTCCCGAGGAGCTCTGCAACCCACAGACACACCCAGACACCACACACACGGTGTGTGACACACGCCAGCACAGAGCTGAGCGGGCAGCGGCCCTTGGCACACAGGGCTGCCCAGACCTTGGCCACACACCGGCACGGACGTTATATTCGCAACGGCCGCGCCGTTCCCAGACACGAGCCACACCCAGACATCACATGTGGCGTGCTGTACACCCGTGCTACACAGTCAGACACGCAGTCCGGATGGACAGTCAGCCCCAAACGCCACCACACGCAGCACACACGTGTAAACAAGGCGCTCGTGATGTCCCCAGCATAATACACTCCTGGAGCGTCGCCTGGTAGTACAAACACACAGCACTGAAACGTGGCTGTGACAGCGTTAGCCGCCAGTGCGGAGAAGCACACAGATGTGTCATGGTCACGTGTGATCACGCATGTATAGCTGTCATGATGATTCACGGTTCACACTGATTCACTCAGACATAAAATATGCCCCGAACACGATGTAATTCAAATGAACGGTCAGAGAACAGTATTAATGGATGTGCACAGAAACCCACAGTGTACATGCCAGGGGCCAACAGCACACGGCCCAGTCAGCCAGCCTGGTGTATTTTGGTTGCACGGGACACAGCCCTGGATGATGCCCCCAAGGGGCAGGAATTGGGGTTGCACCTAAATGGACGCCAACTCCCTAATGTGTACGTCATGACCCACAGGCCAGAACTGAGCACCCCATAGGTCGCCCATCCACGCTGTATTGCAGCGTACACGGCCACACGAGCACGGCACACACAGAGCAACACAGACACACGGGACACAAAACACAGCGCGTTTCCCAAGATTCGAAGCTTTGCACAAAGACTGCCCGTCCCGTGAAACAGCAGATGGGTCCCACTGACAGCCTGCATCAGTGCCTGCGACGGCACCCCACCAGGGGCAGGGGAGCAGTGCCACTCACACACACACAGACACAACGCACCCTGCAGAGCGGGCGCCCAGCTGTGCCCCCGGCAGGGAAAGGAGAGGCCTCTGAGGTGGACACACGCCCACTATGCACGTGACGCAGGCTACATCACCGAGTGACACACAGTGTCACACATGGGAGGCCACGACACACGTGGGTGCGCAAATCCACACCCTCCCATCACACCACACAGGGACACACTAACGAGGTCACACAAAACATCGGGCAGGGCCATTCACACCGAGCTCATGACGCAGCAGGTGGCCTCCCGGAGGACCTCCTCTTAGAAGAACAGACAGACGCAGCCCCTCTCCCTCCCTGCGTCCCACGTCATGCAGTACCATGGCCCGCCAGCCACAGGGAAACGAGACGCTTGGACAGACACGTCTGGCAACACACCAACGCAGCCCACACAGACACACCCAGAGACACCAAACCACACACACAGACACGCCCAGTGACAAAAACACAGCCGGTGGGGGTGCCCTGCCCCATGGCGCACACACAATTCCCATTCTGGTGACACACTGCAGGAAAGGGGTGGAGACACACTCAGCACTGGGACCCCACTGGTGTGTCTGCCTGGAGGAAGCCTGGCTGCAGGTGGGCGCCTGGGAGGCTAACAGCGCCCCTGCTGCTCGTCACCACCCCTGCACCCTGCAGCCTTCCCCTTTCTCCTTCTTTCCTCCCTCTCTCATTTCTTTTTTTAAATTTTGCAATAGTGTCTTGCTAAGTCTTGCCAGAGGCTGGGCTCAAACTTGTGCTTCTCCTGCCTCAGCCTCCCTGAGTGCTGGGATTACAGGCCGGCACCTGGTGCAGTCTCCATTTTTCTCTGCCCATGTCTGTGCCTCTTTCTGTTCCTGTCCCTCTCATTATCTTTGTGTCTCTTCACTGCTGGTCTGTTTCCTTGGTGTCTCCCCGCCTCTCCTCACTGAGTCTCTCTGAGTCTCCGCGTCTCTTGTATCTTTTTGCCTGTCTCTATATTGTCTCTCTCCTTGTCAGTGTCTCTGTCTTTGCGCCCCTCTGTGCTCAGCCGTTCTCTGCTTCTCTGTCCTCTTTGTACTTCGTTCTGTTTGTTTCTGGAGCTGTTTCTATCTCTGGCTCAGTCCATAGCTCTGTCTCTGTTTTACGCTCTCCCTGTCTCCAGGTCTCCCTCTGAGTCTCTCTTTTCTCAGCTCTGCCCCAGTTTGTCTCTACTGGCACAGCCGTGGACAGCCATGTTCCTTTCAGATCTATCACCTCCTCTCAGGGGCTGCGAACCAGAGAGAGACTGTGGTTTCCTGAAAGGTTAAAAGCCACCCTGCAGTCCCAGCCCCAGCTCAAGCACTCTTGAGAAATGAGCACAGAGACTGACACAAGGAGAGAGAGACAGAGACACCGGGGAGGTAGGGAGTCAAAGCGGGTTGAGAGTGTCACTCCATGGTAGAGTATGTGTTTAGCATGCACAAGGCCGCAGGTTCTGTCCCCAGCCCTGCAAAAACAAAACAAAACAAAAATCATCAACAACGAAAACCTAAGACAAGGAGAGGAAAGGGATAAAGAGAAACAAACAAAAAAAACTAGAATCAAGAAATGGAAGTTGACTATAAGGAGAAATTGGATCTTACAACCAAAAGAAGAGAAGCAGAAAGGCTGGGCTGGGAGGTGCCTGATGGGCGGTGGGAAGAGTCCTCGAGGTAGGAAGGATGTCTGCCTCTGAACTGAAGTTCTGGACAGCGGGGTCAGTGGTAGGAAACACCTCTCCACAGCCAGCTCTCTCCAGCTCAGGGAGGAGCCCGCCACGGGGTGGGGGTGACTCAGGGCCCCTGGGCTTCCTGTGACTCAGACTGGGCTCAACCCTGAAGGGAGAATGAGGGAGAGAAGGAATCTGTGAAAAGGGAAGAGAGGACACCAGGGGACTTCAGAGTACCAAGAGAGGTGCTTAAGAGGAGAGGCTTGGGGCTTGGACCCCAGGTCTGAGAGAGGAGGCCTGGCCTGGACCCCTGGATCTGAGGGAGGAGGCCGGGCCTGGACCCCAGGTCTGAGAGAAGAGGCCTGGCCTAGACCCCTTGATCTGAGGGAGGAGGCCGGGCCTGGACCCTTTGGTCTGAGGGAGGAGGCCGGGCCCGGATGCCTGGGTTTCAGGAAAGAGGAGGTTGGGGCCCTACACTCCTGGGTCTGAAGGAAGAGATGCTGGTTCCCACAGTCCAGTCCAGGAAGAATGGAATAACTGATTCCACAGTCCCCAGGATTTTCCTTGGCTTTATCCCAATTGCCCTACCTTTGTCCCAGCCCCATCTCCGGACCTGGAAGGGACCCAGGTGCCTCGGGGCCCAGCCAGAAGAGGCCAAGGACAAAGGGTTGTTTAACTGGCCAGGATGGTGAGGGGAAGTGAAGAAGAGGGTGTCCAGATGGAAAGGTCACTCATCGCCCAGGGCTTGTGCAGGGAAAGGGAAAGCTGAGCCTCAGGGAAGACATCCTGAAAGTCAGAGGCCTGTGGGGCCAAAGCCGGCTCTGGGACCTTGGCATTCGCAAGCTCCAGGGAGTAAGAAGACTCCCACCTCGTGGTGGCCTTCGGAACTGCACTTTGCTCGCTTCCTTTCTTGCCGACGTATTGAGCACCCAGGGGCAGACACTGTCTAAAAGTTGGGGATTAGTCATGAAGAAAAATTCCTGACCCTTCTGACACTTCCCAGTTAAGGAAAGAAACCTCGTTGACCCATCCATCTCAGTCTCTCACAGTTTTCACTCTGATTCTGTCTGTTTCTCCTGGACTTACTTTGCTATTTCTACCTCCTGGTTTTCGTCTCTAAATACATGCCTTTCCTTTCCCCCTTTTCTCTATGTTTTTTTTTAAATTTTCTCCTTTATATCTGTGTTCACCAACTCACCCATGAATATGATAAAGTTAACACACACGCACGTGTGCACACGCAGGTGTGCAGCTACACAAACGCACAGCAGCTGGGAGTCCAGGGGCCTCCGAGTTAAGCCACTGGCTGTGCCTCTGTGCAGCGTGTGACCCCCAGGCAGCTGCTCAGAGGCAGAGCTGGGGCCAGTTAGCTGCCCTCCTGTGAGCTCTGCAGGATGGGAATGGCACGCAGGCAGCAGGGCTACGGAGGGTCAAGGCGAGGTGGGGTAGCAGAGCTCCCAGCACCGACTCTGTCTGTGTCAGGCTGGCTACCAGTGAGTCCTCCCCGGGTGTACTGCTGGGTGCCTTCTCTCAGGAGGTACTGCAAGGCACCTCTCCTTCAATGTGGCTGGCTTGTGACTTTTTTTTTGCTTTGCTTTTTTTCAATACTGGGGTTCAACCCAGTTCTTTGCACTGAGTTATACCCCCAGAACTTTTTCTAAATTTTTGAGACAGGACTTTGCAAAGATGCTAGGTTGCCCAGATAGAGCTGAAACTTGTGATCCTCCTGCCTCAGCCTCCCAGGATGCTGGCATATACCACTATCCCTGGCTTGTGACTTGCTTTCCTGAGTAGAATACAGCTGAAAGGGTTCCAACTGCAGAGCCAGTGGTTAAGGGGCAGGAAGCTTCCATTTTCATGCTTTTAGCACTCCAAGGCCACTGCTGTGAGGAAGCCCTAGCTCTCCTCCCGGAGAGGAGCCATCCAGGAGTGGCGCAGCTGAGCCCAACTGCAGCTCAGGCTGGCAGGGTGCAGCCACGGGAGTCCTCAGCAGAAACCAGCAGGAGGGCCCAGTCCACCCTCAGGATTATGGGAAGTAACATGGCTTTTGTTTTCAGACACTACATTTTGAGTGCTTTGTGACGTAAATAACAAACAGTGTATTCTCCTGCTTACCTCTGTGTGTTCCAAGTTTTCCCCCCAAGATGTCCCCCCAAAGCTTCATGCGGTCATAGGTGAGGCTTTTTTGAGACTGCTGGATTTAGAGTGTGCGAACATGGATTAAAGGAGTGATACTGGGGTTAAGGGTATGGGTACGGAAGCCCCACCTGGGAGTCAGTGGCAGCAGTCAATAGGCTTATAATGGAACATGAAGGAGCAGAAGGCAGGCGGGCCTGCTGCTTGCTGCTTGCTGCCTTCTGCCTGCCATGCCATGGACTGTTTCTCCTCCGTGACGCCCTCCTGCTATGCCACTCTGGCTTGTGGCCAGAGTACTAGGGGCAGAAACCTCTAAGAACTATGAGCTAAATAACCCTTTCTTTCTTGAACTTGTGTCAGGTATTCTGTCTCAGTGGGGAGAAAAGTAACTAAGATGTATATGACTATGCATGTAAATGAATTGAAAATAGAAACTGCACTCTAAATTGTACTATATAAATTCTTTCTTCTTCTTCTTCTTCTTCTTCTTCTTCTTCTTCTTCTTCTTCTTCTTCTTCTTCCTCCTCCTCCTCCTCCTCCTCCTCCTCCTCCTCCTCCTCCTCTTCTTCTTCTTGCCTCTGAGCCTCTCTTGGTCAGCCTCTTCTGTCTCTTATAGTTTCCCATCTTTTTTTCTGTCTCTTTCTCTCTCTGTGTTGTTTCCTATCTTGTCAAAATTCCTTTCCCCTTCTTCCCTTGTCTTTACTACATCACAGTGGCTGATCCTCAAACCTGCCAGCCTATTTTCTGCCTCGGGCCTTGGCATTTTCTGCTCCGTTGGCCCAAAAGCATTTCCTTCCAATCTCCTAATTCCCTCTCTTCATTCAGTTCTCCATTCAAATATAATTTCCTCCTGAGGGTTTCTTCAGTCATGGCCTCTCCACCCTCTTCAGTCACCCCATGGCTCATTTCATTGCCTAGCTTATAAAAAATGATTCTCTTTTCCTACTCTCTAATTGTTTAAGGATGGGGAGCTCGCAGTCAGCAGCCTATAAAATAGTGCCTGCCACATCACGGGTGCTCCCTGCGTGCTTGCTGAAGGAATGCTCTTGTTCCACAGTGCTGACCGGTTCCTGTTCAGCTGTAGCCTCTGGTTCTCCCTGCACTGCCTGGGAGGTAAGAAGGATGGCATTTCTCCATTTCCCTTTGGTTTGTCCCCCACTCTCCGCCCTGTAGTTGAATTGCTTGCCGTGGTTCTGAGACCCCACACTATGGATCTGTCCTTGGTGCTGACCTGGGCTTCCGCTTCCCTAACCCTGGGAAGGGCGGGGACTTGGTGGGCGGCAGGAACCACGTCTGCTGTGAGACTCCTGCTTCACATCCTCTGCAGCGCTGGGAAGAGCTCGGAGTGCTCCAAGGATCTCGGGAGTGGGTGGATCACTCTGAGTTCAGCTGCATTTGATTTACCTATTGGTTAATCTTCCGTACCTGAAACTGGTCTGGCTATGCTGTGGAGGGTGACTTTGAACTCCCACACTCTAGTGATTCTCCTGCCCCAGACTTCCAAGTAACTGGGACTACAGGTATGTGGCACCATGTCCGCCTAGTAAACAATCTTTTTTTTTTCTATCCTAGGACTCGAACTCAGGGTCTTGGACACGCTAGGACTAAATTCCTCAATTGCTTTTGCTTTTTCCCCCCAGCACTAAGAATTGAACCTAGGACCTTTGCCCTGAGCATTACAGGACATCCAAGCCCTGTGATTTTAATTTTTATTTTGAAACATGGTTTCACTAAGTTGCTAAATTGCCTGGGCTGGGCTCAAACTTTCAATCCTTCTCTACCTCAATACTGTAGAGTGCTGGGATTACAGGGCATGTGCTACCACACCCAGCCTCAAATGCAGCTTCTGCCTACTTCTTGTGTTATTTTAATGCAAATCTCAGACACGGGTCTGAGATTAACTATGGTTGTATTTAACTACAGTTGTATTTAAATTTTTCTCTTGTTGACATGTGATTTATACATGGTAAAAGCAACAAATCTTAAGTATACAGATTGGTGCAATCCTACCTATGCATGGCCATATGCGACCATGCCCTCAATCCGGCTATCTGCATCTTCAACACTCTTTCTCTCTCCCTCTCTCTCTCTCTGGTTTTTTGAGGCAGGGTCCCCTTATGTAGTTCACGCAGCCTTGAACTCATTATGTATCACTGACAGTGTATACACTGGCCTGCAACTTGTGCCAATCCTCCTGCCTCAGCCTCCTGAGTACTGGGATTGCAGGCATATTCTACCACATCCAATACCAACACGTTCTCTTGTACCCTTTTCCAAGTAATACACCACAGAAAACTGGTGTTCTGATCTTTATCACCAAAGTTAAAAAGCCAAATACCAGCCAGGCCTGCTAGTGCACTCTGCAGCTGCAGCCATTGGGAAACTGAGGCAGGAGGCTCACAAGTTCAAGACAGACCTGAGTAACTTGGTGAGGCCTTGTATCAAAATAAAATAATGGCTGGAGATAGAGTTCAATAGGAGAGCACTTGTCTAGCATGCATGACACTCCAGCTTCAGCTGCCACTACCACCCGAAAAAAAAAAAGTCAAAATGCAGAAGCCCAAAGGTCTGACCTCCAGCAGCGACTTTGCTTCTGACACTTTTTAAAATGGAACATGCGATAGGTGTTAAAAGCCCATAAAACAGAGAGAGAAATTTTGGACAAATTACAGCAAGTCTCCATGGAGTCACAAGGCATCCCGAGAAGGAAAATTGCCCTGGGTCCCGCTTTGACATCAGGTCCCCTTCCCACTAACTGCACACAGAAAGAGCTCCTCCTAACCCAGTTCGTCCTTCTGCCTCCAGCTTTTTAACACCGAGCAGCCCCTGACCCCTCACCAGCTTCCCCACTGACCTCTCCACCTCCAGTCCCAGCCGGCTTGCATCAGTCTCCTTCCCTAAATCCTCCCCACTGACTGGAGGGGGACGCTCAGAAACTGTCCTGTGTGATATTCTGGCCCTCTGGGGCCCCCACCCTGCCCCTTTTCTTCTCATTCTCACCTTTACACACACCCTAAGTCTTTGTGCAAATTCCTCCAGCCAGGAATGCCTTTCCTCCTGCTTCTTGTCAGTTTCTACTTGTTTAGGTCTTAATCGGAGATTCATTCCCGTCGGAAGCCCTCCCTGGGCTCCCCTTAGGAATTCCTTTTGTCTCTCACGATTAGTGTTTTCCCAACCTCGAGCCTCCAGGTTTGTGACTGGCTTTTTCCAGATTAGGAGGGCGGGGGCTGGGTCTGACTCATTTCTGGGTTTCCGGACTCACCAACCCAGAAGAACAGGTTGTAAAGGTTTGTTGACCACCCCCTGTTCTATACTCCATGCTGCTTATTGTTCCCGCCTCTGCCCTGCCAGCTTCTTGCCATCTGACCACCCAGGCTGGTCCCTCTGCCTGGAACTCCGTCCCCACTCTGTCCACCTTGGGACCCTTCACCCTGCAGGCTCTCCTAGCTCAGTCACCTCCCTTGCTTACTGTCAGTTCCTCCAGGGGCTATGGTCATATGGACCCTATGCTATGTCACAGGTCAGTCAAGACCTCTTCAAGGGCAGGAGTCTCCAGGATTACCCAGCACAGAATGAATGATGAATGCTTGTTAAATGCCCCCTAAGATTACTTCTGTCACTGGATCTCTTTCCACAGGGGCTTGTCCCTTTGTCTGGAATGCCAGTCCCATCAGTGTGTCTGGCATGCCGACTGCTGTCAGCAGCTCTCCTCCCTATGGCACTGGCCTCAGCGTGGCTCACCCACCGCCTTCTGCTCACCCTTGCTCCTGCTCAGCCTCCGTTGCAGGCTTGCCGCTGTCTGAAGGCTGTACACCGGGAGCTCCTCTAGAACCAGCACTCACCTGGTGGCCTCAGTTTCTAGTGTGTGGCCAGGGAAGGTCCCAACCAGTGAGTGGTGGATCCCGATGGAATGTGTATAAATCCAAGTTTGTAAACAGGCTGCGCTTCTATACTATCACTCAGCTCGCTGTCCAAGATCCATGGTCCTCTGAAGAGCAATGGAAGCTGGAGGGAATGAAGGGCTCCCCTTACGCTTCCCATTGCCCCCAAATACCCCTCCTCAAGACTGCAGAATGTCTTCTGAGCGTGGAACTCACCACAGAGTGAGTGACTGTGGCGATGGGCTCATGCCCATGGGTCCCCCTGGTCTTACCTCACACCCCATCACCTGAAGCAGCTCATGTGATAAACCCATGAAATAACTTAGTTATGGCTGCTACTGAGTCCACAGCCTGAGAGGATGGGGTCCAACCTACAGGATGCAGCATCTGCTTTGAGTCAATGGCAAATACTCGGTGCTGTCTCTTCCACACCTTATCTGGGTACCGAAAGCGTAGCAAGGGCTCCTTTCTGGCTATGCCTAAATGTCCCCTTGCAGAAATTCTGCTTCCTGTCATGACTTTGAGCTCTGCCAGCTCAGCGGTCTCAGTTTCCCTGGAAAGAATCCTGAGACACAGCAGTGATTCCACTGAATTGGAAGATGAAGCTGCCATCTGGCCATCTTGGGGTCCTCAAGCCACTGAGTCAACAGAGAAAGAGAATCACTGTATTTTATGCTTTTGAACTCCATTTGTGTGGCTTCCAAGGGGAATGGCTGACTGCCACACAGAGGGGCCAGGAGAACCATGTCTGGAACCCAAGAGCATCTCTTTACCTGAGACTGGGTAATTTCTCAAGTATAGAAGTCTGTTTTGGATCATGGTTCTAGTGGCTGGGAAGTGCCAGCATCTTGGGCTTCCAGTGAAGATCTCACACTGCTTCGGTTCATGGCAGAAAGTGGAAGGACAAGCCCGTGCAGGCCAAAGATGTGAAACATGGCAGGGTGGCCTTGCTTCTATCAAGGAAGCCACGTCAGCCAGAAATGTGATTGGGTCAATGAGTGGTGGGTCCTGATGGGATGTGTATAAATCCAAGTTTTGTAAACTGGATTCATTTCTGTACTATCACTCCGTCCCCCACCCAAGATCTGTGGTCCTCTGAATAGAAATGGAAGCTAAACTCATCAGTGGATATGCCGTCAGGAGATGGGGCCCGCTTGGAGGTGAGTCACCGGGGTGTGACTGGAAGCATATGTCCTGGCTCTTCCCTTTCCTCTGCTTCCTGGTTGCTATGGGAGGGGAAAATCTTCAGACCAAAGCAAGATGCAAATCCCTTTCTTGCTCACTTCAGTGAGCTGTTGGGGAAAGGACGAGAAAGAATATCGTAAGGCACGTGCACACGAGGACCTGCTTTTGAACTCCGTTTGTGTGGCATTCACATGCCCATGTCAGAGTCTCACATGCCTTGCATTCCTGCCCGCAGACCTTTGTCCAGGCCAGGGCCTCCACCTTGGACACCCTTCCTCCTGCTTATCTTTGCCAGCTCCTATTTATCCTCTAGAACCTCTGCTCAAGATTTTCCTCCAGGAAATCTGCAGAGATCTCCCAGGCTTGCCTTGTGTGTATTTCTGTCCATTGACTGAATGCACATGTGTCTGGGAGGTGGGGTTGCTTAGGGCTGCTGGGGCCGGCAGTGGGGCTCCTGGGCCTCCATTCACTCGTCACTCGAGCTCCAGCCACGCAGCCATGGCTTCGTCTCCCGGTTTGCTTGTCAGTGGCGTGGGTTTATGACACTAGCTCCTCTTACACTGGGCAACTTCTACGTCTCTAGTGTGGCAAGAGATCTCGTTAAGTCCTCCCCACAACCACCGGGAGGCAGGCCCTGCCATCATCACAGACTTTACTTCCACCTCCACCAGACAGGTGAGGAAAGGAGGCACAGAGAGTTTACACACTTTTCTGCTGGTCGTTCTGGACTGAAGGACAGAGCTGGGATCCCACCCAGGCAGCCCGGTTCGAGTCCAGCCTCTCACAGGAAACAGCATTCTGTGCCACTCAGGAAAATGCTAACAGAGACACTGTGTCGCTTGTCCTGTAGCTGTGGCAGGGAGAGCGCAGGAGACCGTGTCACAGCCCGCCGTGGTGTGAGTAACACCGATTATCAGGACTGCTCCTCAGGTGGGCAGGACCTGGGTGACTCTCCCTCCCCCGGGACGCAGGGACAGTGCCCAGTCTCTTCCAGACCTGCTGACCAGCTGCAGGTGGGGTGGGGGTGGGGAAGCAGGAGAGAGGGATGTGAAGGACCTTGGACAGAGGGACAGAAATGCCCCCTTGTTTGCACAGCATTCTCTGGTGATTCATGACAGAGGCTGACACAGTGAGCAGCAGGTGCAGGTACCCACTCCAGGGTCCTCTACCTGGAGAACCCCAGGGGCCCTCCAAGAGTGCCGGCCAGCAGGGCAGTCATGAGGAGCAGGGCCAGGGTGTGGGGTGCCTGGAGCGGGGCGGCGGCCGCAGTTGTGACGTTCAGGGAGCCCCCATTGCACAAATTGCCTTTACAGCAGGTGCCCTGGAGTTCGATGGCTGTCCAGGGGCTGGTGGAGCCCTCGACGACGCACGAGGGCCGGTGGCAGGTTCGGATGTACACAGGGACTGAGAAGTTGCCTGGGCCGGGCAGTGAGCAGGGGTCAGACCAAGAAGGCATCTGCGCCCAAACTTCTACTGAGACACCAGGGCCAGGCCTCTCCTCTCAAAATAGACCCAGGTCTCCTGAGACCGCCCCTTTGCCCTCTGCGGTGTGCCTGGCATTCTACCCTCAGCCTTGCCCGACCTCCACATCCCTTGCCAACCCTTCCACCCTTCCAGCCCCTCACCGGTGTTCATTCGGCCACTGCCCTGGTAACAGAAGCTCTGGTCCCCGTGGCACTGCACCGGGCGGGAATTTTCCGAGGAGCAGTCTTCAGGGTGGATCCCCAAACACATGTAGCACTCCGTGCCGCTGAGCGTCTGCGGGTTCGGGGCTGCCAAAGAGTGGGTGGTACACGTTTAGCCAACTGTTCCCCGCACAGTAGGGTGGGCTGCGCACT
>PVJX010008173.1:0-67010 GCA_004027295.1 Dolichotis patagonum | reverse complement strand
GAGGATAGTAAAATCGTGCTTTGAAGCTTCCAGGCACAACAGCAATTCCTGTACTAGTGGTATTCAGAAAAGAGACTTTGATGATTGTCCTTGAAGTCCTCGTGAGTGAGCCCAGTTGGCTTTCCAGCCAGAGAACTGGCTTTGCCTTTGCTTGCCTACTTTCCCCTACCATGTAGCACAGAGATCAAGACCTAGAGGTCTGTAAAGGGAGGTGCCTATGGACATCCTAATAAATAGCTTCTCCCAGAGTCATTCGCAAGACAGTGAATCCCTAGATGCTGCTTCTGTTTCGTTCATGCCAGCGAAAAATGGCTTTTGTTTTCTCTGCATTAAGTCTTCTTTTTACGATGGATGCTCCAGTCACCTCACAGGATCCTCTTTTTACAGTTAGTCTGCCTATATAGAGGTGCCTACAGGTCTATACTTACAGTGTTTGTTCATCCTCAAAATCTTTCCCATCAACTCTGCCTTTCCAAATCCCAGGGATCATCCAATGCATTAAAGGTGCCTCCCCTGACAAGCAAAATAAAAGCACATTTCCCACCTTATGTCTCTACTCAACTGATTTATATAATTGGTAGCCTCTTCTACTGGGGACATAGCAATCTGTTTTACTCGATTATGTTTTTCTTGTTTGTACAATTTTACAGCCTCTTGTATTGATTTCTCGCTCATTCTTAAATACACGGGTGCAATAATAAGTCTCCACTTGAATGGGAATCGCTCTCAAATTAAGGAATGTCGGGGCCTTGCTTCTGAAGCCTGGAGTTGGCAAGTCATAATTATAACCCTCAACCCCTTGGGCCTTTGAGGTTGCCTCCGCAGCCCAGGGCTGCAGCCAAACCTGCAGGACTTGTTCTCCAGCCTCCATGAAAAGAACTCTTCACTTCAAAAAAGGACCCGCCCTCTCCCATTTTATAAATTCCAGTGCTTTGCCCCACTTGTCATGCTGACAACATAGATAATATTGTACAAGACTCGAATTTTTGGAACAAGCACTGTAAGAAAAAGTCATGGAAATTAAAAGAATATATTTTTCTCACAACAGCTATTTATTAGCAAGCAGATCTAAAGGTGATACAGTAGAGTAATTTGATGTTAAGTGAAGTTTGAAATTTTTGGTCCACTGACGAGGCAAATGAGACAACTTCATGATAGTACATGTCAGCTAATAATACATGCAAATTCAGGTTGCTAAGAATCAGAGAATACATCACTAGGTCCACAACTGATTGGGGGTCAGGACTGAGATGCCATTGTTGAGAGCAAAGGATAGGTAGAGACCTTGCTAAATGATGTGAATGATTTTGACCCTCTCCATTTGTGCAAGGTAGAAGTATCACCAAAATGTGTTCATCAATCTGTGTATTTTGAACACCACTGATATAACCACCAAATTCCCATTTCTAGTACCATTTCAGTGCCTACACTATCTACTACCTTCAGAAATGAAAGGCTCAGTGGTACAGTACAGCTAAGCAAAGGCGAGGCCTGAGGTTTCATCCTCAATACCAAAAATAAGACCATCAGACTAGCATCTGTCATGATTTGTTTAGTTTTGTTCTTTGGAGAAAAACCCACAGCAATACTAAGAAAGAAACGCAGCCAAAGCTCTTGCTCCATGCCTTTAAATACAGCCCGTTGATTCAGTGTCTGAGTACATGACTTCGAGGTGTGCATAATCCATACCAGGTCAATTGATGACCTCTAAATTGTAGTTTTAACTAATATTATCATACTGCTTATGCACAGCACAAGAAATGACATTTTCTGTACCTTTTCCATTTTCTTCTTTGTTTAGAGAAAACCTGTTCATCTCTTAAGACCTAACTTAAAAGGTGCCTCGTATTTTTTACAAATTTCACCAGCATATGGGCCCACTTTGTGGTGATAGTAGTTTAACCATTTTGTAGGTAAGGAAACAGACTTACAAAGATTAATTGGTTAGCTCAGGTTCGGTGACAGTGCTGAAATTCAAATCCAGAGCACATGTACTTCATACTGTGGGTGAAATTGCAGGCATACACTAAACATAAGAAGTTCAACGTAAGACCTAATCAGAGAATCAATGCGACCTTTTATGTGAATGTTACTCAAGGATAACTGAACTGGCATTAAATATAGAGAAATATTATTTTTATAATGTCTAAAATATCTGGCTCAAAGATATATAATTTTATCACATAGGTTTGAGATGAAACTAAGTGTGTTATGTGTCTTTTTAATTATGTGGGTACCACGCCTCATTAAAGTCCTTCTTCTGCAATAATCAAGATGCCTTAGTCCACTATCACCTAGTTCAAATAAACTGAAGAGTTATTTCCAATAGTCTGACATGTAATGGATAGTTAAAATAATATTTACTTACAAGTGTGCTATATTGGCTTTACTATTCATTTTAAAGTTCATCTTGATTTTAGGCCACTAGACAAAAAGAATAGACTTGTAGTAAGTGTTATTGTTTTAGCTATGTATTTATATTTAAATTCTTTCTTACAGTGCTAAATAGATGTAAAGATATCAAACAATCCTGACAAGAACCAGTGACTATCCATGACCAAGACTGTTTCAGGAAAGGTGGCTTCAAAGTGTAGGTGTGTAGGAAATATATAAATACTCCAATGGTATGAATGGAGGTTTTAACATGGACATGGCAGAAATTGGAAAGTGGAGCAAGAAGTAACAAACTATTACTACTCCTAGTAAAGCTATCCTGAAGGCTACAGAGTCACATACTCCACAAGATCAAAGTTCTTCACGATAGTCAGTCATAGGAGTTTGTGGCAGGAAGACTGCACATTTAAACCTACTAAGGGTAACTTAATGATTTAGGGAGACCCTGTCTCACAGTTTTTCTTTCTGATACCAGGAATCAAACTCAGGATCTTGTGCTTACCACATAGACACTTGTACCACTGAATGTCCCCGGCCTCCATCTCAGAATTTTAAAAGGTTTAAAAAAACACTGGGATTTACCTCAGTGTAAAGCACCTAGATTCAACCCTGGACACTAAAATAAATGTCATGTTCAGAGAAAGAGACACTGAAGAGCTGACTCAGTGGTGACAGTGAGTGATCTCTGCTTAAGGTAGATATTGCAACTGTTACCTCCAGAAAATAGATGTGTTCAGTTCTTGGGTTTTCTTTTTTTCTGAGTAAACTTTGAAAGGCAGTCATAGCTTCTCAAAATCTAGACTTAATCGATTTGTGTCCAGGAGGTATGAGAAGATTCATTCTTTTAGCAATTAACAAATGAATGGAACCTAAATGGACACAAATGGCAATTCAAGTAAAGAGCAAGAAATAAGATTATGTGGCATAGATTTAGCCTACTGGGAGAGAAAAGGATTCCCTTTATAAAAGCTGGAAACTCCTTTTTGACCCCATGGGATTAATCAAGTGCAGGCAGTAAGAGTTTGGACACTTAAGCTTGAGTGAGGTCACTTTTCCCTGCGAACTGACCTTGGAAGGGTTGCTCAGGTTACTTGGCCCCTGTTCTCCAACTCCCTCATCTGTCTCCAGAGTTAGGATGCCCTGCGCCCAATCTGTGAGAGCTGCAAGGGCTCTGTGAGTTAACAGGAAGTATTGCATCCATTCGGAGAGGGGTATAAAGGTGTGATGAGTTAACATAGATGAAAGTCTCAAAAATAGTGCCTGGCGCAAGGCTCTGTATACATATAGCTCCCTTTGTGTTATTATGTCTATAATTCTCTCCAGATCAACAATTCCATTTTAGATACACTTGGAGGGCCAACAGGCATTATTAGGATGACAACAAATGCCAAAAGCGACATAGTTGTTGAAACCATAGTGTGTTCTAAGTCAGTTCACACTTTATTTTTATATAATGCTAATTTATTTCATGAATATAAACAATGTATTTAATGCATTATTTCATATATCCCCTGTGAAATGAGTACCACCTTTTTAATAAGATTCATCCGTATTTCAGTGGTGTGAGTGTGAGCTCATGTACATCTTCACATCAATGCCCTTCTTTGTCCCCTCCTACTCCTCTTTATATTTAAATAAATAGACGCCAAGAGTTTAAAGAGCCTGTTAACACTTCTAAATTACATAGCTTGTTTACAGAACTAGGATTGGACCTCAAAGCACTGGCTATTTCTTATTAACTTTCAGAACTGTAACAACAGCAATATAAACAACAAAAGAAGAAAGACTAATGGAATATGAATTGTGTGGCAATGTAAACATTAAATGTCTGCATGGAAATCATAAATCAAGAAAAATATTCTGCAAAGAGTTAATGTACTAACTATGCATAATTTAACATATTACTCATATACATTGTTTGTGGCCTGATACCAACATTGTTCAGCTTTATTTTTATGTCCCATTTGAAAATAATTTCAGATTTCCAAAGACTCGCAATAATAATAGCCTAATAAATGCCATACACCCTCCTCCCAGTTTCATGTATTAATATTTTCTTCATTGCCATCATATGATTTTGGTTCTCTCTCATGCTCTGCGTGTGTATGTGTGTGTGTGTGTGTGTGTGTGTGCATGTGTGTATAAATGCATTTCCTTAACTCTTTGAAATTTTCTGTCCTGTAGTATGTTCCATTGCTTCTAAATACTTCAGTGTACATTTCCCAAGAAGTTTACTAAACACAGTCCAGTCATCAACTTCAAGAACAGAAATAGAGCAATTGATCTTTTCTCCAGTTTTTCAATCAATCTAGCAATTTCTGTTATAACAACTCCGCATTATATTGCATTGTAATAGTCATGGCCTAGTGTCAGAAACTACATTTAGTTGCCATGGGTCAGGACTGAATGTTTACACTTGCTTGGAAGGTGTTCAATTTTAGTCCGGAAATTCCTGAGTCTTAAGAAATCCCTCTGTCTAGGAAAACCAGTAAAGTTGGTCACATTGTGTCGTTTCTTTAGCTTTCTTAAATCTAGAACTTTCCCACACTCAGTCTTCGTGTTTTATGACAGTTGGCCTTTTGAAGTTACAGCCTGCCTCATCTAATGTGTTTGTTTTAATCAGATGTTCTTTCTTTAAGTCTATCTTACGTGTTTTGTTTATTAGACTGAATCTATACACATTCTCTGCTGGAATACTTTATCTGTGACATTGTCTATCTTGCGCATTACACAGGAAGACATGTCATACCCAGCTTCTTACTGTAGGTGACAAAAGCCTTTTGTCTTTTGTTCACCTAGTAATAATGTAGATTTCTCCACTCAGCACTGTGCTGGGAAATATTTTAAAATCATAATAGTATTCTATTCTCAAAACTTTTTCCTACACTTAGCATTCCTTGAGGATACTTGCCTGACTCAATCTTTACCGTGATGGTTGTGAAAATCTGTTTTTTTATTAAGGAGATTTGGGAAAACGAATAGAAGAAAAAATGTAAAGCAAAAAGAAGGTATCAACCTATTACTTTCTTAAGTAATGTGACAGTTTTGATAAAGCAAATTTCTTTCATCTCATAAATGTCTACCTAATTGGAATCAAACACTGTGTCATGTGATTGTGAAACTCTAGCAGTCCTTACACATTTAACCTTTTTAAAAAAATTTTATTTAAAGAGAAGAAAGAAAAACAAAACAAAACAGAATAAAAGGCAGCAACAATACAGAATTCCAAGGAAAAAAGGAAAATAACAACGACAAAAAAAAATCTAAGAGATTATTACTTGACAAATAACATACTGACTTCTTGGAAATAGTTGTTCAAATTATAAAGTTAAAACATGTAAAGTAGACATTCAAACAGTGAGTCTGTTAACAGTTCTATTCCAGGATCTGACAAAAAAACAGCAATATGGCCATCCATCTTACCCACTCAAATATACATGCAATTATTATCAAAAGAATAAAATTAAACACAACAAAACAGAACAAAGCAGATCACAAGAAAGCAATGTAAGAGACATAAATTCCAAAACTAGACAATTGGAGATATTCACTCTCTACCGTATTGACTCTTTAACTTTGTCATTCTGCTATAAACAAGAGACCCTTTCACCTATTAATTAATTAATTGCTATATACATTCGTATGAGTCAAATGTCAATGATTTATTACTTATTGCTGTATATGATTATTTTGGTGTGCAAACTGTTTTGTATTTGACTACGGGAATCCTCTTCGGTTTGCCTTCTGTGTCATATAATAAGCTCCATGTCTCTTTCTACCAATAATTCTTTTTGTCTTTTATGTCTTTTAGTCTTTCTGTATCTCTTCCTTTTCCTTCCTTCCCTTCCTTCTTTGCTTCCTTCCCTCCTCTTCTCTATTCTTTCTTCTTCCTTCTCATCCTTTTCGCTTCCCCTTTCTTCCCCCTTCCCCTTTCCCTCTTCTCTCCTGCTTTTCCTTTCTTTTTCCTTCCTTCTATTATGTATCATAACAAAGTAGTCGAGGATAACCTCTTAAATTGATCTTCCCTAGCTTTGAAATCAACCATATCTTTGACTTCCCAGTTCAGCTTGGTGGGGAATGTATTAGTAATAAAAATCTGGGCAATAGGTACATTCCCTGTTACTGAAGTATGACCACTGCAGCCATGTCCTCAAATACTGAGGCCAGTATGGAATGAACATAAAAGAATGGTTCCCCAAGTTCAAAGGTAGGGGTAATGGCAGTTGATGTAAGCCATTTGTGGAGATATGGAACTTTAAGCATGAAAAGTAAGGTATTGTATGATATATAATGTAGAAAAATTCATGTATGTTAATTTTGTGTCTCAGAGTTTTGGCAGCACCTCAAATTTTAATCTGGGTGTTTGACATGCCATTTGCTATTGATCAGCAGTGAACAGATAACATTATAATTTCAGTGAACAGCAATCTAAGTGATCATTTGTTGTCATATTTGGAGAAACTCTGTGAACAGAAGGTGGCACAGTCATCTGGATTAGCAACTTCCAGCTTTTTTGATTGCACATCCTGAGAGTAAAAATGTTTAAATGTGCTTCTGTGGTTCTGTGCTAGGATCTAAAAAGGGTCAAAGTCACTATCATTGAAGAAAGTGTAGCTTTCTGAAGCACCAGATCAAGAGTTTAATGATTTTACCATGCATGTCTAACATGTATTTCCCCATCATTAAAAGGATGCATACATAGTATATTCATTTTCAATATGCTTCATATTCAAATTCCTTCCAAAACATAATGACTCATCCTATTATGACCTAATATCTTAAGAGATTGTACATGTTGGGCACCACCTGCTAATCAAAAACAGTGACAGTAAGATCATATATTGAGTACTCTTAATGGAAATTACTTTTTGAGCTGAATGCTTGTCAGTTATGAATAAATCTTGTAAGAAAAGAAAAACTATTTTCTTTCTTCCCTTTCATAGTTCTTAGTTGGAATAGGCTTTTGTAACAAAAGAGATGAAAAACAGGAGAAGACACTTGGAAGCTTAATAATGGGTATGCGTCATGTGTAAATGGGAGATAATCAAGAAAATGAGCAAATCTCAAAGATATAACTTTGAATTGATGCTTAAATATCATTTTCTGCTTGAATAGAAAGAGAAGAGTATGAGGGAATTAGCTACGAAAAGTAAAGTAAATAAGTTTTTAAATGCAGATTTAATTTAATTCCCTTTTCATTCATGAAATGATTTATTTATTAGTGATTTAGAATCATTCTTCTCTTCCTAGTAGAGGGAGATACCCTTAAAGGTGGAGATGTAAATTCATGGTTGTAAATTTTTCCTACATATCCTGTTTTCAGAGCCATGTCTTAAAAATTACCAACAAAAAATAGTTCTTATAACAGAAAGGGATATTTTGAAATGGGGAATGCATATTTCCTATCATGGTATCTTTGGGGGTGGAATAGTTTTGTTCTTTTGCAGCCATTAGTGTTTTTATATCATATGCTTGAGGAAGAGCTTATACTGTGGTTGGAAGGGTTAGTATTTCCTGTGTTGGTGGATCTTGAAGAAAAGTGCCATAGGGTTGATGAAATATGGAATTTATGATGATAAATGATGGTTATTAATTTCTCAGTAAGAATTTTCTGAAGTATCTGTAATTTTATGAGAATTTGTTCAGCAGCCCAGAGTGAAACATACAATCATATGTCTGCTTCACCAGGTTTATTTAGCAGCATTCTGAAAAAGAATGAATGAGTTTGAGCACTGCTATTCTCCTCCAGGTTGTAAGACTCTCATTCTTTCCCCAAGGCATCTTCAGAAACAAGTGGGGCGCACACAGTAGGGATGTCACACTGTCTGGTCTACAGGCCTAGAAAGTCATTGTCATCAATGCTATGCATAAACTTTCTTCTCAGAGTTTGATAGTGACACGAGGGCTGTTATGGAACATGTGGTGCCTTCTCTCCTTTCTCATTCCACACTCAACACCACATTTTGAGCATTAAATATTTTCTCTCAATGTGTTCAAATATATTAGGTAGTTTACCACTTTCATGTCCTTCAGAATGTCAGCAGGAATTTTCCAGTAAGTTCCAGAGCATAGCCAGGGAACAGCTTTAGGATTTGAGAATCTATTTTTAAGCATCATTCGGGAATTCCATATAGTTCCCTTGTGCATCAGGCCCATTTTCTTGCTCTCATCTATGTTTTGGTTTATTCACTTATGTTTGTGGATCGTAGAGGAAAAAAGAAACTTCAAGTCCTCGTGTACTCCAAAAATGTCTACACTACCTAGCCACTCAAGAATATTGTTGCTCTCAGTATATTTTATAACATTATGTTTTGTTCATGGATGTGTCATTTATCCATCCCTTAGGATACGATTATGATGAATACTTTGTTCTTAAATTTGTTTTTATTAGTTTGTATCTTCCTTAAAGACATATGATTTGCATCAGGATAATAAAATTTAGCATTTTTTACTATACTCTGTGAGCATCTTATGTGACCCCTGGTATTAAGTGCAACTTCACTCTGAGAAGCTTGATAACAAAGGAACCCCCCAAAACCACAAGTGTTCCTTGTTAATCCAGGTACCACACTGGGTAAGCAAACTGGCTCAGTGGTTATCACTGGGAATTTCTCGATTGAGCCTGCATGTTAGATTTACCAGGGTTTCTTCTCCTCCTTCTCTTTCTTCCAATCATGACAGTGGAATCCAGTGCCTCATCAATGCTAGGCAGGTACTTTATCACTAAACTACAGCCCTCATCTCTCAGTTAATATTTTTGCATAAATATGCAATGTATTTGGGACATAGTTATGGGGAAAATACTTGATCACTGTCTATCTGAAATTTAAATTTAGCTGAGTGTTGTGTGTTTTTATTTGTTAACTCTGGTAACAACACTCTTAACCATTATAGGACATTTAGCAGGATCCCTTAGCATCTATTCACCAGATACAGAAACTCCAGGTCCCCATTGTGACAGTTAAAAATGTCTTCAAGCTGGCCACTGTGGGAGCATGTGGTTTTAATCCTATCACTCAGAAGGCTGAGACAGGAAGATCAAGAGTTCAAGGTCAGCCTGGGCTATGTGGTGAGAAACATAAAACAAAACAAAATAAAACTAAGCTAAACATCTTTATAGATTTCCAAATGTTCCCTAGGAATCGCAATCTTTCAATTGAGAACTGCTGCCTTAAAAACTTTAGAAAAATGCAAACTGTGGGATTCCACCCAAAATCTACTGAATTGGAAAGTCAGTAGAGGGGATTTAGCAGTCTGAGTTTTTTTTTAAATGTCAAACATTTTATAGGAAGTAATTAGTCTTATTTGAAAAATGTTTTCCTCTTCTCTTTTTAAAAACTTTTTTATGAGAATATATCTCTAATACTTGATAAGTACGTTTGTGGTGGTGAACTTGTACACATATGTGTCCAACCTGAGCTTCCATAAGCCTGGCAGCTCCTGATACAACTCAAGTTTCAGAATGAATTGGTATCATTTATTCTTCAAGCAAGGGTGTCCCAAAGGATTCAAACTACAATTCTTTAGCATGAGGTAGCATAAATTAAGAATATAAGAATCATTTTTCTTGTATATTAAAATAACATCTAAGGGTCTACCCAACAACTATTAATCAGACTTTCATTGGGATTAAAAAAGCGAAAATGAAGTAGAAAATAAGAATTCATGGTTTTAGGTTCTCTCTCTCTCTCTCTCTGGCTCTCTCTCTCTCTCTTTCCATACCAGTGGCTTCTTTGTACACAGATACTTGAACAATACCAACTAACGTAGGCTTCCCAGACTTTACTTATATCACTAAGACCCCAAATTCCAGTTCCATGTTTACAAAACAGACTTCTGTAGCCATGTTTCTCAGCCAGTCCTGGTGGCACATTTGGACCACCTGGGAACATTTCAAAAATTCCAATGCCAAGTTCCCACCCAAGAACAATTAAAGCAGAATCCCCGAGGGTGGCATTTTTGTCTTAGATTATTCTAATGTGGAAATAGTTCAGAAACCACAGCCCCATGAGGAAACAATACATTACTCTTTCCACTGGTAACACTCTAGTTGTTTTTTTAACTTTTATGTTTTTCATTATAATTCATGGATTTAATATTGCTCATATTTCATATTGTTTCTGGGTTTCTTAAATTCATTCTGGCTTCTTCACCAAGCCATAATTATGAGACCACAGCAAAATATCAGACTGGGAAAGGCAATGGCATATTGAATAATCTCCCCACCCAACTATGGTGTTTCCTCTCTTTTTCCCTTGTGATAGAATGTAACTCATTCAGACTCTAATTTTTGTTAGTTTTTCTCAGTTATTTGAAATAAAGAATGTCAGTCTTCAAAAATAAAAGTACTTGGCCATGTTGGAACTTAGGGTGCTGGGAAACCAAGCAACCAGCTCGCCACCCTGGTAAGTGGCTGTGGTCTGCCAAGCTGCGGCCACCCCAGGGCGAGAACCAGCAGCATCTCCTGAGATCTGAGCCATGTTGGAACTTAGGGCGCTGGGAAACCAAGCAACCCACTTGCCTCCCTGGTAAGCAGCTGTGAGTCTAACAGTTCGAGGGCTGAGAATCAAACATCCCACCCCCACACCTCCTGTTAGAAGGTGGGAGCCAGAGATCTGAGCATCTCTTGGGAGGCTGACCATATACAATATAGCAAATAAGGGGGATTTCCTTCTACCATCTCTTTGAAGGCAAATATTTTTATCACTCTTTGCTTGTCCTGATTAATGGTATTGTTCTATTCAATATTCTGTTTTGATAAGTTCTATAACATTCTGTATTTCCTTTGATTTTTCTATACCTGATTGAAAGAACAACTATTATGAAGATAATGAGATATATTATGGTACCTATTACTGTTATCCAGGTAACCTGCTGTGAAGTTCTGTACCAATTTCACTACACTGTCTCAATTTGCTTTATTCCACCTTGTTCTGTTATATTTTACTACCTTCAAAATAATAGAAAATTTTAAAAAATAAAAGCTCTTCTATAGTAACTTAATTGAGCTGTTAGATCTAGCTTCTGAATCATAATAAATATGAAAATGTAGAGGAACAAAGTATCTGAGAAGAATAATTTAGACTAATTCAGAAAGTGTGTCCTTTTCACAGCATAACTACCCATTTCTTTAATAAATCATTATTTCAAAAGCAAAACAAACAAAATGAAATATTGTTATGACATTTAAAGGGAGACTCTTCTAAGCTAAAAAACTAAATTGATAATAGTAAGAGGCAATATATGAACCTCAGTTAGGTCCCAGTGGTCCAAAGCAGCTATAACTAATACTGTTACAACAATATGGAGAACCTAAACATGGTTTGCATATTAAATGATGCTCAGGAATCATTCTGAACTAGGGTAGGCATGGTATGCTACTGTGTTTGAATGAGGAAATATTTTTATTTTTTGAAAAAGCACAAAAGAGACAAAACACCATAATGTCTATGATTTGCTTTAAATTACTTGAGCCAAAAATAGATTACACAAATATAGCAAAATGCTAACAGTCGTTCAATCTAGTTAATGGACAACAGTATTCATGACATTGTTTTGTCTTTTTATTTGCTTGAAATTGTCTACAGTAAAAAAAAAAACTGGTGCATAAAGATAAAGAGAACATATAAGGGCAGAGGGGATGGTGGAGAAAGCATTGCAGTGGGATTAAACCCCTTCAGTCTGACATGGATTCTTATCAATGCCCTCTCTGGGCCTCACTTGCCTTGTACACCAGGGGAAGACTCACACCAAGCAATTGCTTCTCCTTCTTCTCATCAGAATTTTATTAAAATCTAACACGAGAGCTAGAAATTCTAAAATCAAGATATTGCGTCCAAGTAAGATTTAGGTTACATTTAAAGTATAGTAATTGTGCATGGAAAGTATTTTTGCAAATATTTGCTATTTAGTTTTTATTTTTATCAGTAAATGTTCGCAGTGCAAAATGATTGCGTTCATAGTGGAGGCCTGGTGCATGTACATAACGCATCGTAATACTTTTATCATCCTCTGCTCCTCCTTTCCCTTGCCCCTCCCTCCATCTCTCAATTCCTTTCACTTTTGCAAGAGAGCTATCTTTCTACTTCCTATTATCTCTGTTATCTATATTTTGGGTTTCTCATCTAGAGAATTAATGCGATGTTTAAGTGTGTGTATGTCTGGTATGTTTCACTTAATATATGTGTGCCTCTGCTGATAACTTATTTTACCTTTTCTCTTTGAAGTTTGTGGAAGATTGGAATCCTGAACCTAAAATAAAGAATAGTGTACCTAAGAATAAGACTTTGTCATTTAATTCTTCAGAGCATAAAATACTCAGGGAACAACCATGTCTAAAATGTTTTTTAAAAAAAGCTTCTAACTTTGCTTTCTTCCAGACTGAACTATGTAAAGAAGGATAAAATTCTTTGGGGCCATTGTATTTTCTCAGGGGATCAAGTACAGGCTGTTCTAAATTTCTAAAGGCCTAAGCTTCTTCTGCATGTCGGTAAGCCAGCTATGAAATATGTTAATGCCATTCATTTGAGCAAATTCTCTCTAAGCACCTCCTGCGTTATTGCGTATCCAGCAAAGACCCTGATCTCCTGTTTGCTGCTATGATGCAAGGCTGCAAAGAAAAAGTCAAGATTCTTAAAGAGGAAACCAAACATGCTTGCATCAAGTACAGAAGCGAACAGGAATAGATCATGGTTAATGATTAACACGTTTTTCAAGTAAAATAAACTGTAAGTCTGGGAAAAGAATTTGGGAAGAGTCGTATGTCCCGGGCTGCTGTTTTATATGAGCCCCATGACTTCATGGACCATTCTCTAGTCTCTGCTGTGTCCCTGGGCAGGGATGGAGAATGGTAATCCGCACAGTCTGCAGCACTCTTACCAGTCACCTAGTCTTCTGCCTGACTCACTACTTAAAACATGCCAATTGTGGGACTCTTTATGGCTGCACCGCTTATAGCCCGCTCTGGACATAATCAACAAGGTGATTTCCTGCAGTTTCCCCTTGTTTGGAAACTGCAGTGATGTAGCAGGGTAAGCCGTGGTTGCATAACATCTAGACGGTGGTTGGTGGTAGGGCCTCTGTGGCACACATGGGTTTGGAGATCTCCACTTTCCATGGCCACACATTCTGGGTTGGCAGCCACAATGATGTCTCCTGATCAGCTAATGCACAAGTATGCCCTTGTACCCATGTTAATAACCGTACTGGGCCATCCTGCTTTCCTGTTTGGATGCTCTTTTACAGGATTTTAGCCCTAGACACGCTCATTGATTTGTCTTTTTGTCAATCAAGTTCTGATAGAATATATTTATTTTCTGTAAGTGGATTTTTTAAAAAATTGAAGTAAGTAGCAAGGTATAATTATGCTTGTGGGGGCACATATATTTCCCTTTTTGTTTATTTAACTGAATTTTAAGAGATAAACAAGTTATTTTTCTTAAAGCCTGGCCTTTAGCAAATGTATCTTGGGTCATAACTGTTTTTTGTGTTGAGGGCCCAGCCCTGTCTAACTGTATCATTTGTAACTAAGTTGTCTACATTTTTCTCTCTGAAGAGCTATTCCTACCTGTGGTTAGGGGAGACTGGAAATCAAGCTGAGAAGGGTCAGTGTAGAGGAGGTTATAGGAGCTTTTTCCAGACAACTAATCTAATGGACCTCAGATAGAAGTCTTGTGGTTCGGCAGTTTGGAACTCTTTTTTACAAGGTCGATCTGGTGGATCTTGGTAGAAGAAATACTGTTTGTGGGACTGGAATAGGGATTGTAACCCACTGGCTCTCACACCTCTCCATTGTGATAGAGTCTGGTATTTTGTCAATCTCTCTAGTTTTAGTTAAGCATAACTGAAGAATTTAAGGATTTGTGTTGAGTTTCATAGATTTGATTTTAGTTTTATTATTTATTTAATGACATAACAGTGGTCAAATACTGGTGTTGTTAGAAACTACCAGAAGGTGTCGGCAACTGGAACTCCTTTTTCATATCTAGCTTATTAGCATGGCATTGTTTTTATATTTTCTTCAGATTATACTTTTCCGCTGGATGTTCAAAACCAAATTAAAGTGAGACCTGTGTTAATTAAAGTTATCCTCTTGTTATCTGTTGAGTCAGTTAAGTCTCTTTAGACATTACCTTGGAACTATGTACAGAGCCTCTCAGCTCCTTTATCAGTGTTAGCCATCAGGATGACCCTTGATTGACCAATCGCTTTCTACGAAAACATGGGAAATTTTTCCCTCCAGTGACCCTCCCATGGTATACTATTCACTTTGTTCCTGTCCTCTGCAACCTGGCAATCTCCTTGCTCAGGTGGTTGGGTGATTTACCAGCTTGCAGGATGTTGAAGAAGAGGTTCCCTCATGTCGTGGGTGCTCACTGACCTCAGGGAGTCAGGGCCAAGATACTGGCTGTCCTCTTAGCCCGGTCATGTTTCTAGTTTTGGCTTCCTAACTTTAGTTGTTGAGCACCAGGAGAGATGATCAGCTACATTAGTATTGTAATGGGTTTAATTATTATAATTTTACCTAAATGTCAAGAATTTTGAAATTATAGGATAGCCAGAGAACTGTTATTCCTTATCACCCATGATTGTTATATTTGAATCCCTGTAGAATGTCAACAGACAGCAGTTATATAGTTTTAACAAAGAGAACTTGAGATCAAAAGCCACGTGATATATTAGCATGACAATTATGATGGCATTATTTCTTTGTAACACACTTAAATGCACCTCTTACTGTGAAACAGGGAAACATATATAGTATATACATCACATAAGGTTTTTAAAGACTGTTATTTGACTGATCATGTCACGTTGATTTGATCATTTCTCTTATGGGAGTTTACAGAAGGAACAGCTAGAGTTCCACCAAATTAATATGCAAGCATACTTTTTTTGTGTTTTTGTGTGTTTTAATGAACTACTTCCACAAGTTTTCCTTGATGAAGGTAAACTTTCTCATCTTCTCATTCTCTCTCTTTTTATCTCTGTAGTACAACAAAATTTTTATCATGCAAAATATTCTCATAACAAAAGTGTATCTCTTATATTTATAGCCTTCTTACTATTTTTTCCTCTCCCACTTTTTATCACTTTCTGCAACAAACTTGATCTGGATGCTTGAATTTTAGAGTTTCCTCTTTTTTCCCTTCAGATAGTAAACTTGGTTGACTGCCAACAGACCTCTGAGTAACCTTGGTTTAGTGTTCTTATCTTAACCCAGATACCAGAGAGAATAGCAAGATAACTCTGTAAACTCAACAATGTGTAATGTACAATAACTGTTTTAAATACCCCAATTAATCAACTCAAATTGAAAACGGAAGGTACATTTACCAATGAGTTAAAATTTGTAATTGGATTTCTCTTCTAAAACTTTCTTAGGTCTGATAGGACATTTGGTCATACAACACAGACTAGAATTGCACCAGGCTGGTAACATGGACCAAGAGCTGCCCTTAGGGTTCCTGAAGCCAGGAGGAGACCTTGGCGTCTGTCTTGCTCCCACATGTGCTTTGAAATGAAAAGACACCCCTGTTTTGCCCCTTGCATCTCGGCAAGCACAGGTGGGCCTAAGGCTCTTGACCTGGTGTCTCTGTTTTAGCCTAACTCCCAGGGGCAGCTCAGGTGTTCTCTTTCTCTCTCTTTTTTTCATAAACCTGCCGCTGCCATCCATCTGTATATCTCAGTGCACTAAAGCTAAGCAGCTTCTCCATGTCTTTGCTCGCTGCAGTGCAAATCATTTGTTCAATTACTTTTGTTTCTAGACTGACTGGACCACTTTCCTCCTCCCCGTTCCCAGCTGGGTCCAGGCTATGTTAGGCTCACACTCTTTATTTTGCTCACACACGTACACACTCACACATCCTTTCCCCAGTTTTCATCCCAGTGTGGAATTTTTGGCCCCTTCCATTGTGGGCCATTCTCACAGTTTGGACGCTTTCTGCGAGTTCTTCTCACTGGACCACTGCCATACTCTTGTCTTGTGGTGGCCCCTTTCAGACTCTGTAAGTGTTTAGATAGATTTGTGCTGGGTTGTTTTCTCCCTGAGCCTTTTTGATCCAATAGGTCCCTCCCCTCCCCAGACACCTCTGGCAGTGGTGACTGTCTGCTGTGTGAACACTCTAGTACCTGGGCTGTCACCTTGTCTTACAGAGGCTCTGCCTTGGGTAGGGAGTCTCTGTTGGGAATGTTTTTGTTTTCTCTGTGTCTGAAGCAGAAGCTGTTGGCTGCGTGCACCTTTGTATTGGATTTAAAACTGATTGAACTGAGTTCCAAGTTGAACAGACCTCAGGGGAGATTATTTCTCCTCTGCCATGAGCCTGTTTAAGATTTTTTTCAAGTTTCTGTTGGCATATGAGCTCCTGTTTGTTTCCGAATGCTGTATTCCCAGCTGAAAAGACCTACTTGCATCAAAAGCACTTAAGTCCTTTCTCGTTGGGCATCCCCGAAACCATCACCCAAGATTCCAAGTGTCCTTGACATATTATGTCCACTCCAAGTGGCTTTGAAAGTGATGATTTGTGGTGGCTTTGAGCCCCACATTGAGAACTAGTTATCAGGGACCCCAGCAAAGACCCCACTCTGCTGTTTGCTGCTACCATGTCATGCTGTAAAGAAAAACTCAGAGATTAAGATAAAAGTGAAACAGAGAACTGAGATGGTCAGTGTTGAGACTGCAAAGATCCCGAAACAGCCAGATCCATGGTATTTATTGGTTGTCCAAGCTACAGAACGGAGTGCGGAGCTCACCTGTGGTTGCTGGGGAGAAGGTGCTGACATAACGCAGGGCTTGTAAAGGAGGGAAAAAATATTCTTGCATCAAGAACAGGAGAGTCCAGGAATAAGTTGTTAATGACTAACGTATTTTTCAAGTAAAATAAATTATAAGTCTGGGAAAGGAATTTGGGAAGAGTCACTTAACCCTAACTGCAATGTTATCTCATATCAAGGCCCCATTGCTTCACAGACCATTCTCTAGTCTCTGCTGTGGCCACTGGGGAGGTGGCCACAGTGCTCTTGTGAGTCATGTAGGTTTCATCTTGTACTTAGAACATGCCAGTCATGAGATTAACTCTTTATGGTCTGCACGGCTTACACTCTGCTCTGGGCATAATCAACAGGGAGATCTCCTGGTGTGGGTCAGCCTTGGCTTGGTGTCACATAAGCACGATATTTATTGGGCTTCAATCTTGAGTCAGGAATTCTTGTCCACCTGGGCCATTTCTTATTCAGTGTTATGGTGGTGATGAATAGAATCCCTGTCTTCTTGGAGCTCACATTCTACGGGAGAGAGATGGCCTATAAACAAAATACAAATACAAAAGAAGCAGGTCAGCCAGGTACTGAGAAGTGTAGTCAAAAAAAAAAAAAGCCAGGAATGTGAAAGAGACTGAGGGAAGCTATTTTAGGGTGGACCAGAGAGAAGATGATACTTTAAGTGAGATTAAACAAGAGGAAGTCTGTTATTGATGTGCTGATAATATCTGAACATACAGATGTTTACTGTGTACCAGGCCCGTGACCTTTCTACTATGTGTATGTGTGCTTTGCTGTGCATTGAACCCAGGACTTTGAACATACTTGGAAAAAACTCTACCTCTGAGCTATCCCTTCAGCCTGTTTTCTACTTTTGTTCAAAAAACTTCAGGGCTACTATTATTAGCTTCATAAGACAGATAAGGGGACATATAACTGATCACGTGGCATGACAGATCTAGGGTTTAAACTAGAAATTCTAGCTGCTGCCAAAGCCTGAACTTTTACGCCCCATCATCTCCCCAATATCTGAGACGGTATCATGCTCTAAGTAGAAGAAATAGAACTGGCAAAGGCCTTAGCAGAGAAATGAACTTGGTACATTGGAGAGGGCAAAAGAAGATCAGGGCAGTCATTTGAAGAGGATAAAGGAGGCCAAAGCAGGCTGAAGCTGGAACATACAGATCTGTATGTATTTTTGCCCTTTAAGCAGTTTTCAGCAAAGCAGTGATACAATCTGATTTCCATTTTTCAATGATCACTCAGACTACTAGGCAGAGACTGTAAGGTGCCAAAGGCAAGCACAGAAACAGGGTTTTGCTGTCACTGAGCAGGCAAGACCCTTCGGGGGCTTGAATTAAGGTTGAGCTTTTATGGTAAAACACAGCTAACCTAGGGTTGAATCTTAAAGGGGGAGACAACTGGACATTTTGATGTGTTGAACTTGGGAAGGGGCAGAAGTTAACTCCTAGGATCTTGTCTCAGCACCAAGGTGGCTGGGGGGTTGTTTATGGAAATGAAGAAGTCCTGGGAGAAGGCAGCTGTGGAGCACAGGGGCGGGAAAGGAATTGTTAGTTGTCTCTCAGTTCTGCTGTCTGAGTTATTTGTTGGACGTCAGAGTCCAGGCTTTGAAAATAAATCGAGTCTTGGCAGTGAAAAACAAAACAAAACAAAACAAAACGGAAGAAGACATACGTGGCCAAGAATTCATTAGTCTAAGATCAAAAGCTGCGAGCAGGTGGCCTCAGGGTGTGTTTTACTTGGATTTCAAAATTTCATATATAAATATGTTTGGCTTCTCTGAAAACAATAGGAAATGTAGGTGAGTTTGGCTTACCATCCTCAGTTTTGGAACTCACTACTCTAAAGCCCCTTCCATTTGCTGTCCTGTTGTTCTTGTCTGGACTTTAAGGCTTTGGCGCTCGCCTCACTTGAATTATACTCTAGTCCTCATCCCAGCGTATAACATTGCTTTATAATTCTTCCATCATTTAGTTTTCTGGGCCTGAGGTCTTTAATCATAAAATGTAGACTGTCATGAGTTCACACAATTCTTTGGAAAACCACATTAAATGATGAATGTAAATGAATTTCATCATTAATGTGTTCTAAAAGGAAAAACTGAAATAGTTTAAGTTGAGACTATCAATTTATAACTGCAGAATGAAGTCTGGAGATACCTAAAATTAATTAGATATTTGGACAGATGTCAGATTATTTTAAAATATAGCCTAATTTAAAATATAATGGAAAGCAATTAGTGTTCCCAAATTGAGAAGAAACTTTTTGAGGGAAAATGTAAAATATTGAAAACAGAAAGTATTTGAGAAGGACAAAGATTAACGGGAAGAATAGAAGAAAGGGCAAAAGAGAGAGAGAAAGACAGAGCGAGAGACAGAGAGAAGCAGAAATCACAGACTATTGTCAGAACTTTTCAAATTATCTACGAATTTATGATAATGATGATAATAAGAGTATTTAAATGCTGCAATGATATAAATTCACTTAGCACAATAATTCTACCAGGTAAGTAGTACCACTATCCTCATTTTATAGGTGAGGAAGTTGAGGCACAAACTGGTTAAGTTAATCTACCCACAAATCTGCAACTATAATGAGTCATTTCACTTCATAGTCTTTTGGAATAAAACTTTATAAAAAATTTCCTAAAATGCTATAGTGATAGAAGGAACTGATTTTTGACTTGTGGACAGAATGCCTGTATCAACCTACAGACCATGCCAATGTGATTTTTAAGGTTTGGAAATTAGCACCTAAATCATCAAGTTTAGAAACGTATGCAAATCTATGTAACAACTCAAATAACTTAGTAGTGTATTTTAACTTTTTAGCTTTGCACCCACCTGACATGTATATGCCAATGTTATTTCTTAGGTACCCTCAGCTGATGCCCGTGCCTACCATAGAGCCATAAAAGGAAGCACTTGGTGTCTTTGTTTTTGTTGCAGCCCAAAATATGCTAGTAAAAATTAGATCCCAACTCTTTAACCTCCCCAATATCCCTTTGATGCTAATGGGTCTATTCTGTTGTTATTCAATTAACAGAACAGGAAGCCGGAAGGTAACTGGTCCGAGTTCTTAGGTCCTCGAGCTATAAAATGAGAGAGTTGAGCCATGTGACCTCTGTGTCTTCCTCCTACTTTGACATTCCAGAGTTTTGTGAACTCTCTACACAAAGTGACATTGGTGCCCTTTCATTGTTATGAAGAGATTATTAATTTAACACTGCATATTAAAAATAAAAGAGCCTCCAAGAGTTTTCCAACAATAGTAGGACAACAATAAAGCAGAGGTTATGTATTCTTATTCTGGAAGTAGACATGGTTTATGCCTGAATGCAGGCCTTATAGGCTTTATTGGCTCTCAAGAGCTCCATTCCTGTACCTGAACTGAATGCTAATCAGGGTCTCTGGCTGTGCAGGGCGAAACTGGTCTGATTACATCAGCACGGTGGGCTGGGAAGCTTGATTTAGTTAAGAGTAGTCATTCAGCAGTGCAGTGACACAGAGAAGGTCACGGATTTCAAAGAATACTGAGCACAGTGAGGAAGGTCGGTGCAGAGCAGTCCAGTTAAGGATCACATTTCATAATTTCCCAGTGTGCTGATTCCCCCAGAGATGGTATTCAGCATGAATCTTACTGGTCTGGCTGAGGAATCGGGGACCTTCACTGAATCATCAGCCTGTTCCACTATCTCTCCTTGTATATTTTTTAATGCCACAAAATTTAATAATTGGCATCATATGGCAGCATTTTGTCCTATGATTTTTGAAGCATTCTTCATACCTATCATTGCATCTGTTATCTCCTTGAGACTGTGACATTCACAGAGCATACATGATGGTGACCGAGACATCAGAGAGGAGGAAACAAAGGTACCCAAATCACACAACTGGTTGGTGACACATTCACTCTCCACTCGTGCTTTTGGTCCCTTCCAAACAGAACCAAAGTCATTTTTAAGTTTTGTACTTTTTAAGTACTCTGCAGGAAGGGATGTAATTTTTGCTTTTGTACCATGGATTTAATAACATTTAGTAATGACCATTTCCTGCCCCCTTGGCTTACATCTGTTGGAGATCCTCTAGTTTCCTATTGTGTTCAGTGGGTTTTTTTTTTCAGTGTTCTGTAGAACAGTGAAAATTTCTCAGTCTCTAGAGAACCACCCAGTGTGGTGAGGGGTAGGGTATCAATAAGCGACACTATAGGTTCTGTCCCAGTTCCATCCAGAACATTTCAGTCTTCACCAGTCTGACAAACTAAGCTTCTTCACCGCCTTGTGAACAAGGATGTCTCTGGACAGAATATTTGAGAACTGCGAAGTTTTCGAGTTCTCTTCAGCACAGGTATATTGTCATCCAGAAAAAATCTTCAGTGGAACAACAGGAAAGGGAGAAAGACTTTGGCATCCTGCAGATCTACATTAAACCCCCAATTCATTAGCAATAAACAAACTGAATGGCCTCTCTGAGCCTCAGACTGAATCTTGTAAAACAGAATTTTGCTGTATCATAATTGTGATATCTAAAAGTTCAAAATCAAGGTGTCTACAGTTAGTTCCCTTGACGGAAAATTCTGCTCTGGGCATCTTTGTTTAACCATCTTCTTGAGTCACATCACATTACATTCCTTTATTTGTGCATTTCTCATAAACACAACTTCCCCTGTTCATGAGGACACCATATTGACTGGATGTATATCACATCTGTCTAACATCATCTTAAATAATTACATCTGGGGCAACCCTCTTCTAAATAAGGTCACTGGGGATTAGGACTTCCAAATACGAAGTTGAAAGGAACACAATTCTATGTACAACACCTTTTGTAGAATGGGGATCAGCTAAGATTATGTACTTAAAAGTATTTCGCAGTGTTTCTACAAAATAGTAGCATAATTCTACAGGATGAGTTTCCTTTTTATGCAATGCACTTCCTATCGTTTTTTTTTTTTTCCTGAACATATTTTTCTATTCCTCTTGGTATGATCAGTTCAAACATTATCATCTTCTTCAGGCTTCTGGGGACTACTCATAGCATTTTACTATTCCCAGGGCAGTTTCTGAAAGCTGGGCTGAGATTTGGTAGGCTCCAACCTTTAGTTTTCATGGGGGATTATGCTAGGAATGAGCAATAATTTGTGAGGTTACCCTTAGTCTCTACACCTCTGCTTCTCAAAAGATGAGCTCGGCTACGTTAGCCCAAATTACTGTTGTGTCAGAGAGGAAGTCCTCCTGCTTGGGAGAGCAATTGTGAACTCATTAAGATTTGGCCACAAGGAAAACCTGCTGATTAATGGTACCAGAAATGGTAGTGTCAGAACTCTCTGAGAAAACATCACAAATACGTCTGAGCATAAGGGGGCGTCTGAGCAGCAAATGTCAGGTTCCACAGAAAGCTCCCACTTGGAGAAAACACGCTTCCATTCTTTCCTATGCAATTGTACCTAAAATTAAGGTATCAGAAGTACTTCTTATCAGTCTTTAGTGGGTTACATTTCATTTGAAATGTGGCTAACTCCCCAAACAACCTGATATATCTGGGAATTGTGAAATATTATTTACCAAGAGAATTCCTTTAAGGTAGTATTTACATGTATGAGAGTAGCTTGTAGCATCTCTTTCCAAAGAGCAGCAGAGAGCTGCAGGCTGCAATACGAGATCTGAAGTTCAAAGATCGGGCAGATCCCAGGCCTGCCCTTGGTTTGGCTGTATACAGCTGACATACATCAAATAGCAGGAGACAACTGTGTCATTAGGGGTGGCAGGACCATGTTTTGTTTTCATTTTTACAAGGAGCTTCAGGACAGAGAGGAAGAAACTGATGCTATTTTCAAGATAAAAAACACAATGAGAAATAAAAATACCTTGATCCTATGCTCAGCTTGCTAATTGAGAAAATTAGAGCACTAGATTGGGAGTTCCTTCAGGAAGCCTGTTTTAGGATTTGGAAATCTGCATTTAGCAAGATCTCTGGATGTGACTAGATGGATGTGAATGCTTTGGAAACACAAGAAAAATACTTCCAGATGGAGGGGTTGAGTGGGAGGAGTTGAGACTGGAAGCTAAGTCTCTGCAGGTGCTACAAGAGTGCATGCTCTCTCTCTCTCTCTCTCTCTCTCTCTCTCTCTCTCTCTCTCTCTCACTGGCTCTGCCTTTCTGTGTGTGTGTGTGTGTACGTGCACTGTCTTGGACTTGGTTTGCTCAGTTATTGTTTGGAAGGCAAAACAACAGCTCTTAATTCCCCAGTGCACCATCAACCCATGTTCCAACTCCACAGTGGTGGTGGTCTAGGGAATCACAGCAGACCACACACAAAGAGTAGAAATGAAAATAACATCTAGCTCCTTAAGCAGGTTTGTACTTTTAATCTCACAACATTCCAAAGCAGGGAATCTTTTAGTTTAGTATCACAAAAACTTTGAAGCAGACAAGAGGATCTTAAAAGGAGAAAAACTAAATGAACACGAGCCATAATAATAGTAATGGTATAGAGAAACAAAAATGGCAATTTGAACTTTCCATCCACTTTCAAGATGTTTTTTTCTCCCATGGAGGTTTTTTAAAGAAGAAAATGCTCTTTGTTTGGAGTGACTTAAATTACTATTTTGACTATGGCATTATCTCTATTATTTTGTACAATTACCTTTACTTCCCTGAGCTAAATTTTTCTCATCAGTAAAAATGAAGACACTGCCTATGCTGGAGAGCCCTCGTGATTGCTTAATCACATGTAGAAAATATTTGATAAACGGGAAAATTAGAAAAAATGTTTTGTACTATCACTATATTGATTTCTCAAAACACATGAAGAATTGTTCAGAAATAGGGTAATAATAACTTCCCTTTTGATTCTATTTTTGAGTACTTGCTCAAGAGAATCTTTTACTCAAATTTGAATTAAATGTTCATGATCAACATTAATGGAGCAGCCAATTTCACTATGCTGGAGCCTCAAAAAATAACAAAGGGTTATGGACATAGACACATTAGTCAAGCAGGAAGAAATAGTGTTAATGCACAAACTCACGGTGATATTTTAAACATAAAAGTTCCTCATATCTGATAATTGGGCTCCTTTTGGAAACTTGAAGGCACAAGAGCCCCTTATGGGACTATGGCCATAGACTTTTACATATTTCTGAGAAGTTTTGAAAATTACTCAATCTATACTACATTTTCCTCATAGTTCACAGTGAGAACTATGGCTTCTCTGTCTTCAGAAAACACTCCTTAGTGACTACATGAGATTTCCTTTTTCTCTCTGTTGTAACAAGAATAATCAGAGAGGGTGATGATACCTGACCTGCAGAGATGCTGTAGCAGAGAGAAAAGACATTGTTTAGGAATTTCTACAGCCTTTCTGCAAGACATGAAGCACTGAGATTTGATTTGATTTTGTGTTTCTGAGGGTCAAACTTGTGGCCTTGTGCAGGGTCAGTAAGAGCAAGCACTCTACCGCTAAGCTGAGTGCCCTGGTCAAATTTCTGAGATTTTTCAGTCTTCATATATTGTCAATGTTTCTAAACATTAAGGATGTTTAGAAAGATAATGAAACTATTCACATTCCAATTCTGCACTAAGCTTGATCCAAGCCATTCTATGCAGTGGCGAAAAGCCCAGTACAATGCCCTTGCTGGCCGTAAGCCCCAGTACACACTAATTGCAGTCATTACCCGGTGACTGCACCAGTGCTTACAATAAAGTACAAAGCTTTTCCATCCTCTTCCCTCCCTACTGAGGAGAACCAAGGGGGCGGAGAAGGGATACCAAAAATATTAAGATGTGTTATGAACATGGACCAATGCCCCACAAGGGATGGAATCATTAGGTATTGCAAACACATCCTAACAAAAATAAAAATTTATAAAAATATATCACCATGAGGACTCCAAAAAGAATGGACATGTCAAAAGTTTCCAAATTATCCCCGAGTAGAAAAATTAATTATGTTCTTTTCCTTTCAATCATGGTGACGTACAGCCATGAGTATACTATTACTAGTTTTGAAAGTCAATTCTGACCCCTTGGCAATGGGCAGAGTCACCTCACTGGTGGTGTTGTTCTTGTATCAGTCAGGGGCAGAGCAGATGACAGGTCTTTGTTCATCTTAGTTTGATGCCTGGGTTGGCGGCCAAAGCTGTTTCATACCCAAGGCACATAAAAAATAAATAATAAACAAACAAACAAACAAACAAACAGTCAACTCCAAACAGCCATCTTGAAAGAAACCAACTAAGTTGGAACATCAGGACATAACACCTGTGTCCTCAGGCATCTGTAGTGTCCTAAGCTGATATTTGGAACAAGCATACAGGAGAATTGAAAAGATTTCTCACTATCACCGTGGTCTGAGTTGAATACAACCAAGTCTCTGTGGTTTTTTTTCCCCGAGATGGTGACAATACGCATTCTGTATTCTTCACAGGACAATAAGAATACCATGAGGAAGTGCAGGTGAATGCGATTAGAACATTGCACAACGCTTTGCAGATAATGAGCTGTTTTGATGCAATGTTTGTTCTCAATGCTAGAAGTGATAACATACAGGAAGATTAGCAGGCTCTTTCACAAAAACTCATTGCACAGACTGATCACCAGTACAGCAACACTCTACCTTCTGCTGGATACCTGGGCTACCAGGTGTCCACATCCAGGAGGAATAAACAACCTGAATCAAGAACAAGATAGAAAGCGCAGAGCGGATCATTTTTAAGGTTGTCTTCTGAGCAGACATCAGAGTATAATAAACATTATGGCTAATGAGACAGTTAAGAAAACAGAAAAAGCAAAACTCTTACCGATGTCACGAACTGATAGCCTTTCGACAAACACATCTAAAGTGAAACGTGTATTTCTACAAACCTGTACTTTTTAGGCAACAGCTCAGCCAAATAACAAAACAACCCAAATTATAGGCCGGGTTGTTTACTGAATGAAAATTTTAGCCTTGACTCTGGCTGTGGGATTTGGATCTCCCAGCGCTATCACACCTGGGCGGTTGGGCAATAAATACCTCAGGTGTCATGAGTCAGGTTGCACATTATCTGGCAATCGAGAGCATCAGGAGCAGAGTCCGATAGTTGCCAATAGGTGGTAGAAAGGTTATGTCCGGGTAGGTACCTGCAGGCAAAGGAACACACAGCTTCAGGCACAATAGTCAAAGATCTTTTAAAATGAAAGGCCCATGAAATCTGGCAGGCAGAGCTCAGAGCAGCATCAAGCTTTATAAAAGCAACGCCCTTCTCTTGGGCTCAACAGGGTTTACTAGATGCCCGCAGCAGAACAAAGGTGCTGCTCCCGTCCTGCTGGTTACTTTGCCCAAAGACATGGAGTACGTCACTTTCTGCAGGCAACCCTTAACCCCCAGTGTAGCATGTTTATTCCTTCTAGTCTTCTGGAGCGTCTTTGAAATTTTATTAGGCCTGCATTTGACCAAGTCTTCATAAACCATTTCCTTATCCTATCTAGATGACTGTAATGTGCTGACCATTGTTTTCTGTTTGCAACCCTCTTTGTTTGTTTTATGGGAATATTTTCTTCTGGTATTCTTGTACTACACAGGTGGATCTTTTTTCCCTTTTGACTGTTATGCAGATGTCTCTCTCTTTTCTCACCAAGCTCTGATCCTTTTTCACGTCTCTGTCTTTGGGTCTCATCTTTGTTCTCCGAACAATTCTTCCTTTAGCGAATCAATTCACCCTTAGGATTTTAAATACGTTGCTTAAGAGATACCTCTAAAATACCTATATATTGCCCTGATCTCTAGTTTCAGATTTTCAAATGATTGTGTACATCTTTTCAAAGATGCTCTGTTATCACTTCATTGTCTCTTACGGTGTCTGCACACTATGTGCCCAA
This sequence comes from Dolichotis patagonum, assembly GCA_004027295.1. Taxonomy (NCBI): domain Eukaryota; kingdom Metazoa; phylum Chordata; class Mammalia; order Rodentia; family Caviidae; genus Dolichotis; species Dolichotis patagonum. The sequence continues at coordinate 39,979 of PVJX010008173.1, read as the reverse complement.
GTGTGGAAAGTCTGTTCTTTGGTGTAGACTTGTCTGTCTGTCTTTCTTCCTTCCTTTTCTTCCTTTCTTTGTACTGAAAATTGAATACAAGTTCTTCACATTGAACAATATCTCCAGCCCTTTTTTACATTGTTTTCTTCTGAGACAGGGTCACTAAGTTGCTCAGGCTAGGTTTCAATTTTATTGACCTAGCTTGGGGGACAAGAGAAAGTATTCCAGAGCTCAATAGAGGTTTTAAATTCAGGTTAAGTGTTTCTGCCAAATATGAAATCCATAACTTTTCTAATACTCTTGGCAACTATATAAACTCAGTAATTTTTGCTGTGGTATTTCCAATGATCCAAGGCAAAATAATATGCAAATTTGAATTCAATTTTCAATATTTAAATCCTCAAATAGTGTTATCTTCACCAATACTCCAGTATTTGAAACAGATCAAGAGAAGCAAAGATTAGAAGTCTCAGAAGAAAAATAAATCTAGAGCCCATCAGTAGGAAATATTGTTTCAAGCTCTGTTTTATTTATTCATATGGGTCTGTCTTTCCAACTGGACTTGAGGTCCTAGTAAGAAAGACGGATGTTGAATCACTTTGAGTTTTACCTTCAACAAAGTGTCTGATCTTTTCAATGAGTGCTTGTTGAATTATTTCAACTGCAATATTGAGGCTTCTTTACATCAGTTATTCAAATTAGTGCAACATAATTGGTAAATCTAGACAAGGACATGGAAAATCTATACTTGTCACAGGGTTTGGATGGAGGGCAGAGGATCAAACTTGGACAGAGTGCCCCAGAAACCTGAACAATGAGAAACAAAGGGTCAGATCCTCTTCAGTCTCCAAGAAAGCCACAGACAGAAGGTAACAGTTCTTCTGCCACTGGTGATAAAGTCCTGCTCTTCTGATGTCTGAATTTATGAACATTACCATGAATAGCATCCTAGAATCATTTAGCCAAAGCCAGAGGGAAGTTGAGGCAGACAGCAAGCACTTCACTGATGTCTATGTCACAGTCCATGAGATGCCTTTCTGAGCTTCTTATTGTTGAAGCTGCTTAAGGCAAAACTTGCTATGTTCAAGGTAGGAATACTGCAGAAGAAGAGTTTCCTATGGAGGGAAACTAGGGGGCTTTAAGTGTTTATCTATGTGCCACACATTTTTAAACATATCAAAATTTAAGGATATAAGCCCTATCATTTATTAGATGCTGTGCTGAGTACTGAGAAAATACTATATAGCACTGGTATCACTAAGTGAAGACTGCATGCTGAGGATTTTGATGTTGTTTTAGTATTGTTATTCTTATATTTATTTACTTTCTTTAGAATACAATTATTCAGTTCCTAAAAAGTCATCTTAGTGAGCTTTTAAAGTGTAGGTAATTTGTTTCTTACTGATGCTATTCAATTGACAAGGGAGTGAATTAAACAATAAAAATAAAAATAAGTAAAAGTTATCTTGAGAGCCTCTAGCTTTAACTGTAAATATCCCCTGAAGCTACCCAAATGCAGATACGGAATAAAATTCAAGAAATTTGTTTAAGTCTCTTGATCCCATTTCTAATATATGTTATATCTTTTTGTATTTCATCAGTTCTCTAATGTGGCTTCCAATCCAGGTCTGGGAGCATGCCTGTAATCCTAGCACTCAGGAGGTTGAAGCAGGAGGATTGTAACAAGTTTGAGGCCACAACTAGCCTAAACTACATAGCAATACCCGGTTTCAAAAAAGCAAACATCATAAAATTAATACATATGTGGCTTCGCCCATACTCACAATAGGATCTTAGCATAGTTTCCAAGATAGAAACTACTCACATTATCCCTAGGAGATCACAATAGAGATTCCTCATTTCCATTCTCTCTTTTTTTTTCTACATTCTTGAAATAATGCATAAATTGAAACTGGCCCATAGTTTGTGAATTTTCTGAAGTGGTTATTGTTATTTCATTTTTCTTTTTGTTTTCAGTTTGGGAAGATTTTATTGGTTTATCTTCCATTTCATTGGTTGATCTTCCATTTCATTGATTGTTTGCTCAACCATGTCTGCTTTACTGACATGTCTATCAAAACAGTCTTCATTCCTGCTACAAGATTTTTAGAAAAAAAATTTTTAATATTTACTGTTTTTTAGGTTTTCCATGTGTGTACTTTCATTACCCACCTGTTCTTTTATGTTGTCTGCTATTTTAATGAAAGCCCTAGCAATTTATCAAATTTTTATTTTAGTAACATTTTATAGCTGTATTGATTCCTGCTTCAAGTTGGTAGATCTCAACTGCACCTTTCTGAATTTACCTTTCCCTTCCAGGTCAATTTGTCCTGTAATCTTTGTATTGTTTTAATGGATCCTAAATGTTTTTTTTTTTAAATTTCTTCAGTTTTTTCTTTTACAGACACAAGTGATAACTTTCATCCTTTTTCCATTATTGAAACTGAAACTAAAAATACTCTAAATATCTCTGGATTAGTCCAAAGCCATTTGATGTCAAATGACATAAAAATGAAATGTATGTGCTATACCTTATTAAACTTTGCATTCAGCTCTGTGTGCAGTACAAAAAGAGACAAAGCTCAATAGGCAGCAAAGTATTACTGTTGGGGCAACTGAAAGGAACAAAATGACAAATGTTAGTCAACCAACAGAATCAGTTAATATTACAAAGTATAATATTTGCATTAATCATATAACACATTTGTACAATGCAAAAGCATGGCATTTGGTAGTACTGAACACATGTTTTATTTGTATGCTAAAAAACTAATACCTTAATCATTCATATGTTTATAAATTTGAGAAGTATAAAATTTCACCAAACAATAACACCTACTCACCTAAGTCATATCTATCTGCTCATTCCCAAGTACTAGATTTGCAGATGTTACACAGTTTCTGGAATTTTGGCAGAGATTATCATAGATTCTGCCAAGATCTGAGACAAATGGATCTTAACCCAGCCCGTACCAAATTAAAGTACTCAAGAGCACACATTGCTGAGTTTTCAGAGAATGTAGATTTTATTGGTAAATGAATTAGGAGAAAATTTCAACACGACTGAAACTAAACTCTGTGGTATAATTTCAAAGTTTTTTTTTCTGAAACATGACAGATAATGTAGGGACAGAAAAAGATAATTTACCTCACCCATCTCTGCATTAATGTGGGCACCTATACTGACAGACATATTAATAAGACAGACTCATATACTGGTTTAATATTAGTTTGTGTTGGTTTTTATTTCAAATCAATGGACTCACTGACCTCAAATTTATGAGTTCAGGTGATCTTGCCTCAGTCACCCAAATGTCTGGGATTACAGTGTCAGCCACTGTGACTTGCTGAAATATTAGCTTTATATGACTTGAAAATCCTCACAAATAAAGAGGCAAGACAAAGAAAAACCTGTGTACTTGCATAGGTTTGATGAAGGGTGGACAGTCACACAAAAATATGCTTGGCCAAAGCATTATGATCTGATGACAATCAATGGTGGAGGCCACTTGAGAAGCTTAGTGTGTTCAGATTCTTTTCTGTGTCATTATGTCCTTCAATGTATGGATAGTCCTTTCTTCTGGTATAGAATAGTACCTATTAGGTGAACATTTAAGGCTCTAATTCGGAAGTCAGAGAGTTGTTTAAGACCTGATCCCCGGGGAAAACATGGGAGAAGGTAGCATAGACCATTCTGTTTGTGCTGTTTTCCCAAATGTCAAAGTGCCATATGTTGGATTAGCACATCCTAATTCCAATCAATAAAAAGAAAATAGTTGGACAATGTCTAAGAAGTGCTTTCTCTCATGCTTGTTGTATTGGTGAGTAAAATTCTGTTAGGATTCAGTGGAATTTCAGAGCACTGCGCTAAGCACTCATTTTTTCCAGTGGCTTTGGTGTAGAAACACCAGGCTGGAGTTGTAGATGTACAACCTTGACATGAGGCAGGAATTAAGCGCACATTTTAAAGGGAGTTCGTGGTGCCAGAGGGAATTTTTTTTGAAGATAAAGCCAGAAGCCTCCCACAGAAGCTGGAAATTTTTCACACCTTGTACACTCAATCTTCAAGTGCAAGAAGTAACTGTGACCTCTGGCCTAGGGAAGGAATATGCTGGGGAAACTGGATTGAGAATCACCAATCCATGTAACTTCCTGCTGGGTAAATGGGTATCAAAGTCCCCTGTACCTCCTTTCAAATCACAAATAATATCTCCATAAAGGTAATTCTTTCCTTAAAATGTATAATTTTATTTTTAATATTTAAAAATTGTTCAAAACCATACATTGTATTTGATATTACTTATTTTATTGATAATATTTTAATCTATAAGGTAAGTAGTTTTCAATCTTTCTTGTGGGGCTTATACCACAATGTATTAATCTGTTTTTTATTAATGGACATTTATTTATCAAAAATTATATAATAATGAAATCAAAAGGCTTCTTGTACATGAAGTCTACTGCATACTCAATTAAATCCTATATTTTTTGCAAATAAATAAATATCAATCAAATAAAGAAAACAACATCTATTTTCTCAGAGCTTATTATACTGAGAAGAGGAGACCCAGGAAGGCACGGGGATGAGAAAGCTTTGTAGCTGGGAAAGGAAACTGTAGAGGTGCCCTAGGGAAAGCTTTCTTTCTAGGGGAATAATGGGAGGATGGACTAGAAGCAGGCATTCTAAGTCATGAGTTGGGAGTCACATTTAGTTTCCTGTGCTTGGTATTAAACTAGAAACTGTGATAAAAATTAGAGAAACTGTCCGTTATTAAGTTGTGCACCTTGAGACTGGTGGTTACAAGAGTTAATGTTTTGATTTTTGGATTGTTAACGGAAGTAGAATACTTCCTGAAGGCTGGTTTTCCAGTCCATTCACTATACATACTGGGGTGATTTCCTGGGAAGATGCTATACTTTCTGGATAAAGATTTTATTTTTGTTTATGGCCTGGCCATTGTCATTTGAATATTCATTCTTTTACTAGTGCAGTTTTGTCAATGTATCTTTCCTCAGGCTAAATATAATAAAATGTGTTTCATATCATTTTATGAAAGTTGGAGAAAATAATTTTTATGGCTTTTTGACTGTTTGACACTTCTAAATGTTCATATTATTTACATCTCTTTAATTTGGTAGGTGCTTGACAGTATCTATCTGTGAATTTGGAGCTGTAGTTTGAAGTCTAAAAAAATTTTAAACTTCAAAGTGTCTGAGTACATTTCTGATACCTTCTAAACTGAGAATCCATGATGGTGCTTCCCAGTATTACTTGCAAATGCTAAGATGATTAGATAATTTAACAAATAACTTCCCAGTATTACTTGCAAATGCTAAGATGATTAGATAATTTAACAAATTTACTCAAGATTATATAGCTAGTAAGTGGAAGAACCAAAAAAGAGCAAATGAAAAACTAAGGTATAAGCAGTATACTTGACTTTTGTGGAACTGAATTTCAGGGTCAGTCCTTCCTAATAAAACATGTTCAATCTTGCATTAGCCAGAACATTTCTATGAACTCCAGTTTCTTCTTCAATATAACTGGCTAATAAAATCTGTTCTGCATATTCAGAAGATTTTAGGAAGAATGTACAGTAAAATTTAATGCAATGTTATAAAGATGTGAATACAAGCTATGTAACATTTTTCAGGATGCTATTTACATAATAATCAATATAATACACACACACATAGTTAATTATAATTTATCACATAGTTAAATAGAAAAATTATTACCTATAGAATAAAGTAGCTCTTTCCATTTTGAAAGAAGCAGGTGACATTGTAGAACTCTTTGCGTTCTTTCTTTTTTTTCTCTAATCGGTACCAGGGATCAAACACACGACCGCGCGCTTGCAAGGCAGGCGCTTATGCTACTGGGCTAAATCCCCAGCTCTGAACACTTTGCCTTCTAAATATTAATGAATAATATCATGATGCAGGGATAAGGCGTTAGCTTTCCACTGCTGCAGTAAGCCCGTGAAATAATCACGTTGCAAAGAGAAAAGGTTTGTTTTGACTTACAGTTTTGGACGTTTCAGTCCTTGATCATTGATCTGATTGCTTTAGGCCCGCGGTAGCATATCATTCTGCAAGCACGTGTTGGAGCAAAGCTATTCATCTCGTGGCAGCAAACACAAGGAAGGAGAGGATGGTTGTGATCTCACTGTCCGTTATAAGGGCATGGTAGCAGTGATCTGCAGGCTTTTAGTTCCCCCTACCCGTTAATGTTTCCACAACCGCCCAATCCTGCACTCTGAAAATCAATTCATTAATCACATGGGCCCTTGAGAACCATTTAAGATCCAAGCCACACAGCAGTTAATGTGTCTTTTGAAGGATGAAAAATATGAATGGAGTAGATTCCACATTTTTAAAAAATTTTAAAAACACAGACCAAATACATGAGTGTAACAAAGTATGATGTAAGAAGTTTAAAAATAAAAATTAGAGGGCCAGAGATGTAGCTCAGTGGCACAAGTGCCTTCCTGGTAAGCTCAAGATCTTGAGTTCAATTCCCAGTACAAAAAAAAAGTAAGAAAGTTATACACAAACAAATGCAAACAAGAAGGCTGAGATAGTAATATTCAAAAATTCAAGAAGAAAGCTTATATAGGCTCAAAAGTATCATTTTATAATGAAAAATATTGATTCACTAATCACTAGACAATCTTTATGAATTATCATTATATAACCCACAAGCAAATTTATAGAATTATATAAAATTTTGTTAATATTAAAGACAGAATCTTGACTATGTCTTTGGCAGATATAACAGGCAAAATTAAGAATAAAGATAATATTAATGACAAAGTATTTGAACACAAGCTAATGCATACAGTATTGGCACTCTCAGGTAATGATCATTATTTTAAAATAAAAATTTGACATTTATAAAAATTAATCAAATATGAAACCATTAAAGCAAAACACTGCAAAGTTGAGATTGAAGAGCTGTTATTTATTCACAATGAACTAAAATTAGGCATTGGTTTCAAGTTTAACAAGAAAAATTTTAGCCCCCTAGAATTTGAAAGCAAAAGTTAAAGACAGATAAATCTGTTAAATTACTTCAGAAAATAACGAGCAATGGATTTTAAATGATCAAGGCTAATGGAGGAGAAGAAAGCTGAAATAATTAGACAATAAAACATTTTAAAAAGTAGCTAGGGAAAGAGGATCACTCACAAAGTTGTTAACAATTGGCTTTTCAATAATAATTACAGGATAATTTGTCTAATGTTTTATTTTAAAAATACCAGTTAGAATTATCTTCCTATTCTTCAATAATAATGAAAAAACAGATTCAAGACATTTTGAGAGAAAAAAAAATACAGAAGTTAAAATCAGCGGGATGTACATAAGGGAAAATATGAAATAATGGTTTCTTAAAGGGAAAAGTACAGTGAAACAAAGGCTATAATTGAATATAGAAAATCACAAATTGGAAAATATGGAAACAAATATTAATGAATATTTCCCAATTATATTAATAACAGTCTATGAGTTTACAGTGTAGAGAAGATTATAATATCTTCTAGAAATGATATCTAAGTTGAGAAAAGGACAAATGGAGTTAAAGTGTTGCCTGTTGATCAAGACAAAAATTAAAAAAGTCCATTAATATCTGATTGATAAATCAAACTAAACAGGAATCCTGTTTTAGTTTCTAAAGTAACATTGAAGTTCCTCGAAAAAGAATAAAAAGGTGTATGATTTTCAAGTTCATATAGGCATAAAATACAGTAAAAAATAAAGTGAAACAAAATAAAAACAAATTTCAAAAGAGAGAAGACTGTAAGATATAGATTTAAATAACACATATCAATATAACAACATAAATTAGCATTTAAATCTAACTAGAGTTTAAATATTCCAGCTGCAGAAAGAGGGGCATAAAATACAGTTTTATAGATACATTTAAATCATAAGAATAAATAAAAAATTAAAACGGATGGATAGCAAAACTTAGCCTACGTGAATATTAACAAAAGAAAACCAGTATAGCTTTCATAGTATCAAGTAAGTAGATTTTCATGACAAAAAGCAGCTAAAGGTATAAAAAGTCACTTTACAATTATGAAAGATTTAATTCATGAAGAATAAAAATTCTAAATTTATAAGTAAATAGGACAGACTCAACTAATAACAAACTATGAAAATATTTGAAAAACCCATATAAATAAATTTCTCTGTGAATATTTGATAAGTAAAATAAAAGCTTAATCTCACTGGCATATAGAAAATAATATATCCCAAACTCTAGAATATATATTGCTTTCAGTCACTAAAGGAACATTGAGAATAATTTTCCATATTTTGTATCATAAAGAAATCATAGCAACTTTCAATAGGCTGATTTAACAGTGTGTAGTCACTGACCAAAATGCAATTAATATTGAAATTACTAATTGCTTGAAAGACTAGAGCAAAAATTGCTTCTAATTTTTGAAATTAAGCAATGAATTTCCAAATAATCTACCAATAAAATTGCCTTAGATACTTTTCTCTTGTTGCTGAGACAAAATACCCAGACATCAAAATTATAGGAGGAAAGGTTTATTTAGCTTACAGTTTGTAGAGGTTTCAGTCCATACTCTGCTGGCTCCAAGACTCCAATGGTGGTTTGGCAACCAGAAAGTAGCAAAGCAAGCAAGGATTTTAACAGTGTCTTTCTGTCCCTTTTACTTTATCCAGACTACCAGGATTAGGGCAGCACTAGTCAGTAGACCTATTTGATAAAAATACACCCTTAATCCCTGCATTGCACCATAAATCAATCACATGCTCTGGAAAAGCCCTCTGATGACCATGTGAGACTTTGGGGGGACATCTAAACACAATCCATAACAGAAATAAAAATGGAATTTCAAATGCATTTAATTGAACAAAAATACCATTTTTGAAAACCCGGTAGATGCAGGTAATTCTGTATTTAGAAAGAAATTTTTATCTCTACCATGATCTTTCAGAAAAAAAAAGTGAGGCAGAAAAATCAGGGAATTAAGCGTCTATCTCAAAGTGTTTTTTGTTTCTTTTTACCTTTGTTTTTGTGGTTGTTGTTTGGTGCTGAGTGTGAAACTAGGATCTTACACATGCTAATTACATGTTCTACTAAGCTAAACCTCTGGTCCTTTTTTTTTAAATCTAAGTTAAATCTAAGTAACACAGAAGGAAGATACAAAAGTATGGCTAACAATGAAAAAAAAATTATACACGTGGTATGGGTGATCAAAAATTCAGTTGTTGATTGTTAGAACCAACTAATCTTTGACTATATTATCAAGGAAAAAGTAGAAGAGAAGAAAATAGATTTGTTTCAGTTTAGTGATTCAAAAAAGCATGCAGTTAACAATGAAAATAAGAATTACTACCATGGGTAGCACCTCAGGAAATTCCTGTCAACAAATGTTGTGTATGTTTTTTGCCAAATAATTTTTTATAAATGACCCACTTCTTTCTCCTTAGGTTTAATATACAAGTGAAATTTACCCACGAGACAAAATTCTCCTTGGCTGATAAATGTACTTTGAGTTACATTGTCTTTGACTACTCTCATATATGTATTATATGAGAGTATAATTTTCTTAATATCCTGAGAGTAAATACAGAATATAGTCTCTTCTTTCTTGAAACTCCATAAACAGAACAAGACGAAACAAACAAAGTACCTGTCCGTAGAATGAATTGAATCACACACATCACGCTTACAGTAGGCAGGAGAATGTGGTGTGTGTGTTCAGACATGTCTCAGGGCTTGTAACAGGCTGAGCAATCACAGACACCCAAGCATGAATGCATTTATTTTCACACCCGAAGAATCTGAAGCACGAAAGCAGCAATGGCTGAAATCTGTAAGTAATGTCTTGAATATCTGTATTCTAAGTAAAGGAACAGATTTAGATTTGAAGCTTCTGCTTTTGACTGTCACAGTCTTAGCACTGAAGGAGGAATTTATTTGATAAAGAGAATACACTTTTCCTAATAAAATCAATATAAAATAAGAATCCTCATAAAATATAGCTAACAGTTAGGTTAATAGATAACATAAATTTAAAAAAAATTTTAGGCCTCAAACATTTTTGTATCATTTTACAAAAAACAAAACACAATAAAACAAACAAACAAACAAACAAACAAAAACTAACCCTCTCGGTAATTCTGTTACTGCTCCAGCTTTGGAGGTGAGGCACTGGGTTAGTGGAAGGCCAAGCAATCTTTTCACATCAAAGCTGCTGGCGAGTGCTGAAACTGGACCTCACATCCAGCCTTGAGCTCATGCTCTGAACCATGATACTGCCTTATCAGGCCAGAAGCGAGCAGATTAATTTAAAGCAATTTACACGAGCCATACTGAAGGGACCTTTTAGGAAAAAAATTTTCTTTCATGAAAAACCCAGCTGAAATGAAGACAGATAGTAGGATGCTCAAACCCCTTTTAAAGGAGACTGAGTTTCCCTTCATGAGTACAAAATGATAAACATTAAGTTGACTCTCGCTGAATGTATTTTTGAAGTCTATTTGCTTTTGTAAAAATTTACCTACAAATGGCTAATAGTAAATGAAGTCCATGAAGAAAGGAGATCTAGTCAGAGCCAAAAATGTAAGTACCCTGTGATATAAATATAAGTAAACAAGTATATTTTAATGTTACCCAGTGATCTAAAGCATTCATATGGAACAGAGCTTTTTGACCACCTGTGTTGCTGAGAAATTGCTAAGCCTACAGAAATGGAAGAGGGTGCACTGCAGAGAAACCTGGCAATTACAGATGAGGCACATAAGTGTACTCTTTGCACAGAAGTATACAAACAATGAAACAAACAGACCCTCCTTGCTGCAGACTTTCATCTGACCACCATGTGTGGATTGCTGCATCTATCTTGTGCAGTCTGTCTAGCCCAACACATGCTCTCAGCAATTATCGTATTTCAAAAGAAACAGTTAAATGGCCCAAAGGAATCCACATGGTAAATAATCATTAGTGGTCTATGTGTGGAGGAAACAACTCATAGCCACTTTTTCTTGGTATTTTGTTTTTTTATTGCCCCTCTAAGGCTGGTGGTCTTGTAGACTTAGCTCTTATAAAGAATACCCATCAATTAATCCATGATAATTGATATTTTAGCTCATTTTCCATGACTAGAAAACAACACCACAGACTGAAAATTATAAACAGTCAAGATTAACTTGGCTCAAGGCTTTGAAGGTTGGGCTGAGATTAAGGGGCTGTTATGGATTAAAAACTGGTGGTCAACTTAACACCCGCTGAAATAAATCAGCGTGGAGCTGCGTGTAGATGTTCCACCTGAGGAAAGTTGCCAGCATAAATAGAGACGTGGAAAGGAAGAGTTGGAGTGTTGTGAGTTCTCCTAAGTGCTGTTGTTTGGAGCTGTTGGTTCTCCTGGAGGAACTTGTCATGGCTAACTTCCCCGATATGAATTCCGCCATTGTCATTGGAGGAGCTCAGGACCTTGTCACTGAGAGTGACAATGATTCACTTTGGGATAGCTTCCTGGCTCCAGGGGGAACATGTGTGCTTTTTAATCTTCAGGAGAAGATTGTCACACTGGTTTTCTGATACGTACCCAGCTGTTATCATTGGAGGAGCTTGGGACCTCATTGTTGCTGAGGATGGCTGTGGTACTTTTTGGGGGAGCCCTGGTCCTTACTTTGAGTGTCACTTCTTGGCTCCAGTGTAGAATATTCAACCTACTGCCACAGATTCTTCACCCTGCTGGCACAGACTTTCTAGTTTGCACCACTGACCTTTGGGCCTTCCCGGTACAGATCTATAAAGGGATAGACTTGCATGAGTCCTTGTTGTGGGCTCTAGACTTCCAGTTGGACTTGTGGGAGACATAGTCTTTAGTGGACTCATGTGGGACATTACTGTAGGACCCAGGCCCTCAGGTGGATTTTCTAAGTCTTTAGTTTTGTGTACAGTTTCCTGTGCTTTCTTGTATTTAACTCTGGGTGACCGTGAAAAAACAACACTGTAAATTCTGTCTTGTATGTAATTGTTCTCTTTGTAACCACTGATTACAACAGGGGCTGTCTCCGGCGAGGCCTTCTTGTTACACCATAACATGATGGAAAACATCAGAAAGAGAGGAAGCAAGGGTAGAGGAAGAGAGAGAGAGAGAGAGAGAGAGAGAGAGAGAGAGAACATGCCAGCCAAAATTACCCATTTATTAGGTGCCCACTTCTTCAAAAATTTATGCCTTCTGAAAAATTAATGAATTCATGAAGGCACAGACCTCATGATCTAATCACTTTTTGAAGTTCCCACCTTTTAATACAGTCATATTCAAGTCACATTACTGAGTATGTTGTTTTGTACCACTGAAGTTAACTTTGGTATTGAAAAGTAGGAGAGCAGTGCTGGACCCTACAGGTCCTTAGTTCTAACTATCAATTTCCTTTCCTTGACAATTCTAGTCCATTTGATGTAGGGCCACAATGAAGTTCTGGCTTTTAATCCATTTTTGCTGTGCATAGAACTAACAAAATGATACCAGCAGAAAAGTCCTACAGGATGCTAGGTCAGAGCCAGAGGTCTAAGCTAAAAATCAGATTGTCAAGTATCTTAAAAAGTTAAGGCTCCTATAACCAAGCACCATAAAGTCGGTGGCTTATAAATTACAGAAATGTATTTTTCATAGTTCTAGTGTCTGGAAAGCCCACATTATAGCAAGATTTAGTATCTAGCTGGTATCTGATACTTCCTGGTCTTAGAAGGCTGTCCTCTTGCCATAAATTTACATGAGGAGAAGGAGCCGTGTAGGTTTCCTCTATAAGGCCATGATCCTCTTTGTTACTCATGACCTAATGAATACATGAAAGCTTCACTTTCAGATGCACATAGAGACTTGGGTCTTAATATGGGAATTTTAGGGAAATATATTTAATCTATTATGCCTTTGCATTATTACCATGGCCACTAAGTACATCAGGTGTGAACTGTGCTGTAGGCATTAACTGGGAAGCGAGGCCACACCTCCATCCCCACAGGAAGAATCTACTGAACCTACTAATCTTCTGCCTCTTGCCTGGCTACTTCTAGCTGATCAACCTAATTGAGCTACTTCTGTCCATGTGAGTTTACTTTTTATTCTTACATGGTTGCTGAGGTAATAATTCTTTTCTCTTTCTTTTTGAATCAGGAATTGAAATCAGGATCTTGTGCTTGCCAGGCAGGCACTGTGCCACCAAGCCATATCCTTTTTAATTTAAACCAAAATATTTTACTTAGCAAGCATGACACTTGTTTCAATTGAAAAAAATGCTTAACAAATTAGATCGTTCTGAGCTTACAGATGACTTAGCAATATCAGCATCTCACAGAACATCCTCAATTCTAACCTCAGCTATGCAACTATGAGAACACCCAGTAAAGCTCTGCAGAGTTCAGCCAAGATTCTTGGCACGACCTTACGGGTCTGACAGTGAGCTGCCACAAGTGTATCTGGTTTTGAAAAATAAAATAATGGATATAAAACTCTAGACACTATGATTAGAGTCGTTCCTGGCCACTTTTCATCTCCTTGGTTTCTTCTTTCCTTCTATATTTCTTTCTTCTTTCCTAATTCTCTCTCTCTCTCTCTCTCTCTCTCTCTCTCTCTCTCTCTCTCTCTGTCATTTACCCCTTCACTCAAAGAGCTGACAGTGTACCCGCTGTCTCTGAGCCTATTCTAAGCATTGTGGTTTCAATAATTAAAAAAAAAAAATCCTGCCTTCAGAGAACTTGGGACTCAGGTGGGACAGACAGAAATCTGTTCAAAATCACATCAAAAATACAAAGTTAGGATTTTGATAAGAGCTCTGAAGAGGAGTAGAAGATACTTTGATAATAGGGAAAACTTGCTTACAAAGTAATGCTAGAGCTGAATTCCGAAGGACAGTGAGAGTTAATTAAGTACAAATGCAAGAGTTTCTAAATAGGGAGGACAAAATTTGCACACGCTGATTGGGAAGAGTGTGCCTGACCTTTTGTGAGGAAATAAAAGACGATGGTAAAGTGCCCAGAATATGTGTAGAAACACATGGTAGCTGAAACAGGCAGAGATTAGACCATGCAGACTAAAAGTAAAGGCGTTTGTCTTTATCTGCGGAGAAACACCAAGTGTTTTAAAGATGGAAATACATGATCAAATTTCTCCTTGTTAAAGATGCTTTTGGTTACAGAATATAAACATAATTTCAGCAAGGAATAAATTGTCAGGTTACAATCAAACGCATAGAATAGACTCCACATATGTTAGTGTTTAATTCAGGAGATTTAATTTAATGAATACATTATTCAGTTAAAGTGGCTAAAAGTCAATGTGGGTATAGAGAAGGTAACTTAGAGTTAGCAAGGACTGGAAGTCTCACATGTTCTGAGGCTGGAGGGACAAAGAAAGAAGTTGGTAAACTGTTATTCCTGGTTCAGGGACTACTAACAGAAGCTGAAATAATGAGAAGTGGGAACTATACCTCAGAGGAGACAGTCAGTTCCAGGAATGCTTCCCAAGGCAGGGAGGTAAATTAAAAATAATCAGCTTCTCTCTTTTACAATCCTCAGTTCTTCTTGGTAACATCAGACACCATCAGAACCAGCAACAAGATAGCAGACACATAAGTTATTGTGGTCTGTAAAGATTCACTTCCCTGTAATATTAGATAGTACATGGGAAGAATGAGGTACTAGTATGAAGACAAACAGTACCAGGAGGGGCAGGGAGGGAGGCACTTGGTGGAGGTTGTGTGTGTTTGTAAGTACTGAAACAATTCAATGGCTTAGACCAAGGTAGCAGTATAGAAAGCGAAGGGAAATAACTGACTTGAGATCTATGCAGGAGAAAAAATTCAGCAAGACTTAGCGATAGGTGAGACTTGAGAACTAGGGAAAGGGAGCTTTATGAGCAGCTTTAACTACTTTCTATGACTGGAATAATTGTATGGTTTCTGCAGAATTTTAAAGTTGCTCTTCAAAAATAATCCATGACTGTTTAACGAAATTGCTTCTTCAGTTCTAATGAGCAAGAAATGGTGGCCGGCAATTAGCTGAATGTCATGCAATGGAGAAAAAGGGAGATTGGCTGTTACCATGGCAACAATGGTTCTTATAACCAGCAGGCACAAAAGAAAAGAGTAAGTTATGTAACCAAGAAACAGGTCTTACAAAATAATGTGTATACTGGATATTTATTGGCTACCAAGCAGTGTTGTCCTATTGGTTATAAAAACCTAACTCATTAAAAAAATGGGAAGAAGTAATATCAAGATACCACAGGGGAGAGTTGGAAATTTGATGCAAGATGGATCTGCTGTTGATATTTTATAAACTTTTAACTTTAGTAACAACTTGAACACAACATAGCTATAGCAATTCAATTGACAGTAATCCAACTATGTAATGATAAATTAGCTCTACAGCTTAATACACAGACATTAAGTAAGTACCTACAATATACAGGGTTTAGTGTTAGTTTCTGAAAGATTGTGAAGAGAGAATAAAATACATCAAAGTGCAGTTTAGTTTTTTTTTTAAGCTCCAGTAATATTGAATTGCACGTGAAATCACCTTCCTGATAGACACTGATATTTCATATACACAAAACCTAATTACTCATCTAATTATAAGACTCAATTTTATGAAGCAGATAGTTAATAAATATGCATATAGGTTACAGGATCTGAGTACATTATGTTATATGTATATTATCCATATGGAATGCAATGGGGGAATTTGAGATAGATAAAAGGATTCTTAAACAGGTCAACTGTATCAAAAAAGCAATGAAATGTCATTCTGAGAAGTACACAATCTCTGATGACCAACAAAATAATTCTAGGAGATACATTCCTGTTCAAACAAGTAGAAAATAATGTGATATTATTTTATTAGTGCATGCCTACAGTACATAATGAATGCATTCACCTTGGAGAGTTGGTACAGGCACATAACACAGTGTAATTCTTTTTTTCATTCCCCTTCCCTTTCCTTTCCCCCTACCTTTATTTCTTTGTCCTCTTTCCTTTTAGAAATAATCTGATATTCTGCTGAGGACAATAATTGAGAAACAGCTAGGGAATAAGCAGATGAATTACCATCAGCAGGAGACTGAAGCCTGGGATGCAAATAACTTGAGAGAAAATGTACAAAAGATGAGGTGACCAAATTATCAAGAGGATGACTTTTGATTTTGTAGAATTTTAATTGTACATGTATAGAAACAGTAGAGTTATGCTGCTGAAAATTTAAAGATAGAATCAACCTGCCTAAGATACCTGACTCCTCCAGGGTCCAACCTGGAATTCTGATATTCTAAACAGATGCAGATTCTTCCATACCGGAAGAATGTACTGCGCAGTAAGGCAAGAGCACAGGGAAAAGGCAGGTGGTAGGAGGTGAGGGCTTAAGGTAGGGAGGAGTTCCTTGCTATAGTAAGAACAGGATAAATTCTTCCTCCCAGGACAGGAACTTGATCTTCATCCTCAGCTCTTTTTCAGTTTCACAAACTGTCAAAGGAAGTGGTTTGTTTTGGAGCTTAGTCACCTAGTCAATGAAAAGAGATGAATTGCATGCAAAGGTGTTGAGTGTTTACTAGGGAGGGAAGATATTTACACTATTTTAAAGAATCATTAATTTCCCTTCTCCCTTATGGTGTTAGGTTAATCTGCCACGTCTATTAAGAATTAATCTTCTGTGTACTTTGTGCTTAAAAGTGGTTTTAAGTGCCTAGATAGAAATTGCAGACTTAGATGACTGGTAGGTATTTTGACTCCTGACAAAACAACTTAATTGCAAAGAGAGTACTGAACACATTGTCATTATGGGTGTTGGGTGTGTCTTCTTTTACTTGCTAGACTCTAGACTCTTTGTCTATTCTGAAGTAGACCATAAGTTGCATTGTACATTGTGTCTGTTATTCAATGATTCCATAGATAAAGAAAATTCACAGTTACTACTAGTTCAAAAGTTTTAACACTGCTTAAAAGTCAGACTTCAACAGATACGTATTTTCAGAAGGAAATACAGGCATTTGCTTATGAAATAAAACATTGTGATAATTAAGAAAATATGTAACATGAACAAAGTAATAAAATTTTCAAAACAAAATAAAACTCATAAATTAGACCACTGGTCCTGTTGTTACTGGGATTGCAGGTGCCGGAATCTCCTATGGGTAGTTTTTAGGTCCTTTCTGTCCTGAACAAGGAATTGGTCAAAAGAAGCTCAAAATATAGAAGGTTTCTACATTTCAAAGAAATATGCTCTGCAGAGCAAGTGCAGGCCAACTAAACCAAGAAAAGAAATGAACCCTGCCATCCATAAGGTGGGCCATTATGAAAGAGTTAACAGTGGCCCCAGGATTCATGGCGGCCACATTTGTACCTCCCACTCCTCAGGATGACGTCAGTCCTAGACTGTCCTATCAAAAACCTGCTAGAGTTCCCATGAGAAGAACTGAAAACAGAGCTCTCTGATTGGTTCTAGGTGCAGGGCTTGGTGATCTGTTCTGTGCCTTCTTCCTGGAACACTGTGATTGACATGTCTCTCCCACTTCCACACGCCCTCATTCTCCTGCTTCAATGTTACTTTAAAATTAATCATTACAGGTGCTATATAGTTAGCCATCATCTTTTACATAGAAATTTGTCAACACCTATGAATTTCTATAAAAAAATACTCTGCATGGGGCCGGGGATTTAGTTCAGCAGCATAAGTGCCTGCCTGGCAGGCACAAGGTCATGAGTTCAATTCCCGGTACCAATAAATAAATAAATAAATAAATAAAATAAAAATAATAAATAAATACTCTGTAATCTGATTTAGGCAAATATATCAAAGAAAATTTAAAACAAGGAAATGGACTAAAATAGACCATTATCAAATTGAAAAGAAATATAACTCATGTATTTAATAGACCTTTACCTAGATATTGAAGTAATAATTATGGAGAATAAGCAGGACCAAAAAAATATTAATATGGTACATATTGAGTGACAACAAAAACAGAGCCTTGTTTAGGCTATAATATTCTGGTTATAGCAGTGTGAAAGTCAGTATGCATAATCAGTCATAATGTGGTAGTTTTTCTGTTTCTTTGATTGTCCTCTTTCACCTGGGAAACAAAAACATGACCTTTTTGAAAACTGAGGGTGAAAAGTCAACTTTCCTTTCATTGCCCTCACTCATTCCTACTCATAGGAAGAAGGTAATTTATCCGATTTGTGTGTTTAGGGGTAGAAGTCATCGCACATATAAAGCCCATGTTTTCATCTTTTCTGGATTTGGCAAAAGTGCAGGATACAAGTGTGTATTTTTTCCTCCTCTAGCATCGTCCAATAGATAATCCCTCTGCATCCTGTACTGCCCCCGAAGAGGACTGCTACCATCTTGTAACCCTGCCACCTATGACTGAGGGTATAAATTACTTTCACAACAGTTAGAGTAGGATGCTCTTTGGGCTGCAGGGTGGCCTTGATCATATATTTTCTAATCAAACTTTAAAGCGTAAGACTAATCTTTTAGATTTCTATCAAAGGATTAGAGATGTTGCATAATTTGTCCATCTCTGGGTGAAATGAGGTATGATTACCACCTGAAGCCAGATAAGTGAAAACAATTTAAATTCCTATCAATGGTGAATACATTAATAAATTGTGATATTTAAATAAGCAGAAGATTATTTAGCCATAAAAAGAAAGAAGTTATACAAGCTATAACATGTTAAGAGTTGAAAACTGTGCCAGGTGGAAGAAACCACTCATCATAGGCTGTGTACTGTATGATTCAATTTATATGGATGTTCAGAATAGGCAAATTCATATAAAAAGAAATATATTAATGATTGTCAGGGATGGAGGAAGAAAATAAGAGAAGTGACTCCTAATGGGTATTGAGTTCCTCTTCATGGTGATAAAAATGTTCTGGAACTAGACAAAGTTATGTACCCTTTTAAGTATACTAAAACTAGTGAAGTAAAAACTGAGAAAACCTGGAACATATAATGTTCCACATTTTAAGAAGAAAGAAATTGATAGAATAGATTAAATAGAATGATACAACTGTATGCTTTGAATAAGAAACCTATTTCAAATATAAGTATTTGCCCAAGTTGAAAGTAAAAGGAGGAAAAATGCAGTATCATGCAAAACTTCAGTAAAAAAGAAAATAGGAATAGATGTTTTAATAGCAGATTGTGAACCTTAGATCAAATAAAATATTAGGAAAAAATGGGACATAAAATCATGCTGAAATCTTCAGCCTACAACACGGCATATCAATTTGAAATGTGTTTGCACAAAATAAGATAGGAAAATACATAATATTTAAACTGGTGGGACTGGAAAAAATAAGTACAAATCTGTCCTAATATTCCAAGACTCAACATTCTTTTCTCAACAATGATAGGACAACTTGAAAGAAAATCAGCAAGTAAATAAAAGAAATCAATAATGCAATTGCTCTGATACCAGTTCTCTGACACACTCAGCAAGTCCTGCAGATCAGTTCAGTTCAGTACTAACCCTAAATAAGGAGCAGACAAAATGTGAAGGCTTAGTCCTCTGGAAGTCCACCTCAAGTCACACTTGTGAGTGGCAACTCACTTACCACATCAACTATCCATAGGTCTCTGCCTCCTCATTAAATCCTGCCACCAAGGTTTGATAAGTTACTAAAACCACCCCATGAAGGTTTTTATGCTTACTCTTACAAGTGTTTTATAAAGGATTCAGATAAGAAAAGACACAGGGTAACTTGGGGCACAGTCCTGGTCACGAAGCTTCCATGTTCTTTCCTCATGGAGTCTGGGCATGTCACCCTCCTGGCACATCAAAATGTTCATCAACCAGAAAGTCACACCAAACTTTGGTGGTCCAGTAAGAACTCTGGAGAAATACTTGTAAGGACTCTGGAGTTCTTACTGGAGACCTGGCGTGTAGGCAGCAATGATGAAATCCTTGTTCACCTGATGGAACTCCAATTGATCTAAAGCTCTAATGCTCTGGTCACCTATCTGTCTTATCTGGCAACCAGGTGTCAACCTCTATCCTAAGCTACCTAATGGCCACAAAAGGTCACCTCAGGATAAGAAAGGTGCTCATAATACTTAAGAATCTTCATGGGTTTTTGTAGTTCTGTGCTACGACCTGGAAACATATATATTTAAATGTTTTTAACTTGTAGCTACAATACTTCTAATGTTTTATATCACTTATTATCAATACATATTGATGATACATATGATCCAATCAAAAATGGGCAAATGATTTGAATAGAAATACTGACCTAACAGAAGAAACACTCATGTATTTTTAAATAATAATGCAGCTATCTAACAACAGGATGAATGCTGTCATTTCTCAATCATTCTGCTCAACAATAGTAAAATATATAACACTGCTGAGTGCTCTATTGAGAATATACTAAACTAGGCTATTTCCTGGGCCATAAAAAAATCAGCGCAAATCTGAAAAGCCAAAGTCATACACTGCTTACTCCAGTAAATCAGTAACATAAAGATAACAGAAAAAATCTATAAATACCTAAATACCAGAGAAATACTTGTAAATAATTCATATATCAAAGAAGAAAACACTAGGGGGAAAAATTGAAACTGTTGAACTAAAGGAAAATAAAAATACATCATATCAGAATTTGTGGAACAGCCAAATCAGTGATGAAAGATAGATGTATTCATTATTGGACAACAAAAGTGAAAGTCTTTCTTCAGTTACCTATGCTTTTATGTCAGGAACCTAGAAAAAGAAGAGCAAACAAAACTTAAGCAAACAGAAGGAAAAAAGTAAAGAAAACAAAAATCAATGAAATTGAAAACAGAAACACAATAAGGAAATTCAGTGAACCAGACTGGGTTTTTTGGACTGTTCTGTAAAATTTACAAACCTCTAACAGGACTAATAATGAAAACACGAGACAAATCACAAGTACTAGGAATAACACAAGCCTATCACAACTTTCATTTTATGTGCCAAATTTCAAGGAAAACTTCTACAGAATGAAGTTTGGAAACCTATATAAAAATGGACAAATTCTTCCAATGCCATAACTCACTCAACAGGAAATAAACAAGTTAAATATCTGTATTACAAGATGCAAATTGAATTCATAGGTTAAAAATTCGCAAAATAAAGGACTCCAGCCTCAGATAGATTCTACCAAGTTTTTAAAGAGCTACAACCACTGCTATATAAACTCTTTTACTTTTTTCAAACTATAAACCTGTCAGGCTACCAATACCAGACCAGAAAAGACAGTTTTAGACCAATATATATGATGAATAAGTACAATAATCCTTAACAAAATATTAGAAAATATAGTTCAGCAATATATAAAAAATAAGTATATGACATAATCAAGTGTCATGCATTCCAGTGATGCAGATGACTTAATAATTGAAAAGTAATTTAACCTGATATATTAACATACAAAAGTAGAAAAATACCTGACTATTTTATCTGATGCAGAAATGGCATTTTACAAAATTTAATATTGTTGATGACTTAAAAATACCCCTGATAGAAGTAGGTAGAGAGAAGTGACTCAAATTGATTTTTAAAAAGTCTTTATTTTTTTTTTTTCAAAATCCACAGCAGTTTGTCTTAGTGGCAGAACACTTACCTCATCTACTTAAAACTTAGGGCCTTGGGTCAAATTTCCAGTGACAAAAGCTAAAATACTAATAGAATGGAGGAATAAGAAAACAAGGAAGAGAAGTACTAGAAGCAAGAGATTAAAACAAATGTTGGCTGTAGGGCTAGTCTAAAATCTAAGATGGCAGCGTTTGCATAATTCTATGCTTACCTGAGTAAGCAAGGCAGCCAAAGTGTAACTCTACTAAGGAAAGTTCAAGAAACTCACCAGTTTATCTGGTGATCTCTCAACAAGACTGCAACCAAAATGGAGTGGCCCCTACCTGGTCGTCCTCAGAACTCCAGTGGAGGTCAAGGTCTCTAAACTGCCATCCTGGTTCTACATCACTCAAGCTAAGTGCTACCTTGCTAACCCTAACTCTCCTGACTCTAAACATCCTGAATGGTCATCTCAGCTCCTATCTCCTGTCTCCATCTCTCCAAGGCCCCACAGCCACAATATTCAGGTGCTACATGTCCACACAGCAAACTGGAAAGAAGAAACTTGGTAACTAATAAGCAATCACTAATAAAACACAAGCAGGGGCCACCTCACTGGGAGCATCGCAGAGGCCAGCCGAAGGCCTCAGCTGCCTGGAACTGTGGCTGCTGGGCCCGCCCTTTCACCAGGACCAGAGGGTAAGAAAGCCCTTCCACTGGGAACACCGCGGAAGCCTGCCCATCCACCAGGAACACAGAGGAAGCCCGCTGTGGGCCTGGGATTTCCTCTGCTGGGCCTGCCCTTCCTCCAGGAACATCAAGGAAGCCAGCCACTGGCCCAAGCTGCCTGGGACTGCAGCTGCTGGGCCCACCTCTCCATTGGGAATATCGGAACCTTGGACTATGGTGGACTACTGTGCTGGCTCGATAAAACTCAGGAACCCCTCACCCAAACAGAAGACCTCAGCAGGCTCCAGTCAGTGTGGTGAGTTTGCCCCCTAAAATAGAGGTCTGCAGTGGGTAAATAGGAGTGGAAGTGAAACTCTCCCCAATTGTAAGACCTTGGTGAACCTAGCAATAGAGTAGGTAACCCCTTCCCCCACACAGAGAACATTAGACAGGTTGAGGAGTGCACCAATAATACCCCCCCAACTTAGAGAAAAGTAAAAGAGCTTTTGAGATCCCCATTGACACAGTGGGGCCTCAGCTGACACAAACACTATAGCCAGGGAGATCTGGTGACCTGCAACAACCTGAAGATATAACAACAGCAGGAACTAAGAGTTACCCCACATCAATACTTCTGGGCTAGTTAGCCCAGAAAGAATATAGGACTCACTCAACAGGCCCTATAGGAGGAATTCAGGAGACTGGATCTCCTCTTCATTATGGTACCCAGCAATTTGAAAAACATCAACCAAACCACACAGTAGGACCTTAAAGCACACACTACAAAAAGTTGTGACTGTTGGGATAGAAAGACCAGATGTTTACCCAAAACGTGAAAATGACTAAATGAAAGGCAAAATGCAGTCCCAAACATCTAGTCCATCAGGAGCAAGTACAGGCAGTAATGAAATACAGGACCTTAAAAGTCATACACCAGAAATCTCTGAAAAGATAGCAAATGAAGTAAGGAAACAAATCCATGAGGCTATAGAGGAATCCAAATTAGAAATAATGTCTTATGTAAAGACAATAGTAACAACCTTAGTAAATGAGTTTCTCAACATAGCTAAAGAAGAAATATATTAAAAAAATACTGGAGCATGAGAAATTGATTGAAACTATGAATGAACAATGCAGAAAACAAGCATAATCCATGAAACAAATTCAAAGAGATATTCAAGAAACAAAAAGTTGTATTGAAAGCCTGCAAAGCCATTTAAATGAAGCTGAGGATAGAATTTCAGACCTTGAGGACAGGATCGCAGATAGTGATCTTGAAAGGGTAGAACTTATAGAAATAACAAAGCAGCATGAAATGACAATCCAGCAGTTTCAAGATGATACCAGGAGAAACAATGTTAGGTTAATAGGCACCAGTGAGGTGGCAGGAGACAATCCAAAGGATATAACTAAGCTGTTCACAGAAGTAATGGCAGAAAATTTACCAAACATGGGGAAAAATTAGATATACAAATAAGTGAGACATATAGAATGCCAAACAGTCATAACCAACATAAACCTACACCCAGACATATAATAATTAAGATCTCAGACATACAGCATAAAAACATAACACTAAAAGCTGTTAGAGAAAAGACACAACTCACCTACCAAGAATCATTCGATTCTATTAGATCATGGCAGACTTCTCAGCACAAACCTTCAGGTTAAGACAAGCTCGGAGGGAAGTATTTCAAGCCCTAAAAGAAAACAACTTTCAACCCAGACTGATGTACCTTAGCAAAACTGTCTTTCAAATTTAATGGAGAAACAAGATACTTTCATGACAAAGAACAACTGAAGGAATTCATGTCCACCTTAAAAAGAGTGCTGAAGGACATCCTAGGTAGAGATAAAAATGACCACAATCTCCAAAACAACAACAGAAACAAATCACCAGGTTGGACAAGAAATTAAACAAGGGAGAAAAGCAGGAAGCTAACAATAGGAACACAAAGTCAAGCCAGTATATATCAGTGATATCCATAAATGTAAATGGACTCAATTCACCTATCAAAAGAAACAGGTTGACGGAATGGATCAAGAAACAGGATCCCACAATATGCTGTATACAAGAAACACATTTGACTCAAAATGAAACTCACGGATTAAAAGTCAAAGGATGGAAAGCAGTATTACATGCAACAGGGACCTAGAAAAAATCAGGGGTAACTATTCTATTTGCAGACAATGTGAACTTCAAACCCAAAAGGATTAAAAGAGACAAAGAAGGTCACTACATACTTATAAGTGGAAAAATCCAAGAGGAAAAACTAACAATTATAAATATATATGCACCAAACACAGGAGCACCTAGCTATATAAGACAGATACTAATCAACATGAAAAACAAAATACACAAGAACACAATTATGACAAGGGACCTTAACAGCCCATTGTCACAAAGAGATAGATCAACTAGACAAAAAGTCAGCAAAGAACCGAATCATACTTGTGAGCAATTGGACTTAGTGGACGTTTACAGTGTTCCACCCAACCACATCAGAATACACATTCTTTTCAGCTGCACATAGAACTTTCTCCAAAATAGACCATATATTATCCCATAAAACATTCTTAAGTAAATGCAAAGGTATTAAAATTATCTCATTCATACTATCTGACCATAGTGCAGTGAAATTGAAAATTAATGACAAAAGAAATTACAAAACCTACATAAATACATGAAAATTAAATAACAACCTTTTGAACAACCAGTCAGCTACAGATGAAATTAAAGAAGAAATAAAGCAAACCTATAATTCAATGAAAATGTGGAAACAACCTATTGTAATCTATGAGATGCAATTAAAGTTGTCTTAAGAGGGAAATATATAGTAATAAATTGTCATAACAAGAAAACAGAATGAGCACAAATAAATAATCTAATGCTTAATCTCAAGCTCCTAGAAAAAGAAGAGCAAGTTACACCTAAAGCTCATAGAAGAGAGGAAATAGTAAAGATTAGAGCAGAAATCAATGCAATTGAAACTAAAAAAAAAATACAAAGAATTAATGAATCAAAAAGTTGGTTTTTTGAGAGAATAAACAAAATTGACAAACCTCTAGCTAACCTTATGAAGAAAAAGAAAGAAAAAATCCAAATTCATGCAATAAAGCCTGAAAAGGGGGAAATCACTACAGATCCCATGGAAATTCAAAAGGTCATGAATACCTGCTTTGAAAATCTCTACTCATATAGAGAGGAAAACACAGAGGTAATAGACAGATTTCTAGAAATATATGAACTACCAAAGCTCAACTAAGAAGATATAACAGTTTTGAGTAACCCAATATCAGCTATTGAAATTGAAAATATAATAAAAAACTTACCAACAAAGAAAAGCCCAGGTCCTGATGCATTCACAGTTGAATTCTATAAGAATTTCGAGAAGATTTGATGCCAATACTCCTTAAACTCTTCAATGAAGTTGAAAAGTAAGCAATCCTTCATAAATCATTCTTGGAAGCAAGTATTAATCTCATACCATAATCAGAGAAAGACCCAACCAAAAAGGAGAACTATAGGCCAGTCTCACTGATGAACCTAAATGCAAAGATTCTCAACAAAATACTGGCAAATAGAATGCAGCAATCATCAAGATGATTATACATCATGACGAAGTGGGGTTCATTCCAGTAATGCAGGCATGGTTTAATCAATAAATGTAATACACCACATCAACAGAGTCAAAAATAAAAACCACATGGTCATCTCAGTAGATGCAGAAGAAGCTTTCGATAAAGTCCAATACATGTTCATGATAAAAACCCTTCAGAAATTCGGAACACATGGTATCTACCTCAAACTTATAAAGGCCATCTATGACAAACCAACAACCAATATTATACTAAACGGGCAAAAACTGAAAGCTTTCACTTTAAAATCAGGAACAAGACAAGGATGTCCGCTATCCCCACTCCTTTTCAATATAGTTTTAGAAACACTAGCCAGGGCAATCAGACAAGAGAGAGAAATAAAAGGAATAAAGATAGGAAAGGAAGAAGTTAGATTATCACTATTTGAAGATGACATGATACTCTATATAGAAAACTCCAAAAAACTCCATTATAAGACTGCTAGAGGTAATAAACAAATTCAGCAGTGTAGCTGGCTACAAAGTCAATGCTCAAAAATAAATAGCATTCCTGTACACAAAAAAGAAACTCACCAAGAGAGAAATAATAGAAATATTGCCCTTCACAATAACATCTAAAAAAATGAAACACTTAGGAATCAACCAAACTAAGAATGTAAAAGACCTATATGCTAAAAATTATACTATGCTACAAAAAGGTGATTGAAGAGGATATTAGAAAATGGAAGGATGTTCATTGCTCTTGGCTAGAAAGAACCAACATTGTAAAAATGGCCATACTCCCAAAACTGTTATACAGATTTAATGCAATCCCAATCAAAATACCATTGACTTACCTCAAAACTCTAGAGAAAACACTCCTAAAATTCCTTTGGAACCAGAAGAAACCTAGAATAGCAAAGGCAATTCTGGGCAATAAAGGCAAGGCAGAAGGCATCTCAGTTCCTGACTTGAAACTGTATTACAAAGCCACAGTGATAACATCAGCATGGTATGGGCAAAGAAACAGCCCTAAGGATCAATGGAACAGATTAGAATATGCAAGTATAGGTACAAAGACACTCAGCCACCTGACATTTCACAAAGGGGCTAAACATGTTTACTGGAGGAAGGATAGGCTCTTTAATAAATGGTGTTGGAAAAACTGGCTCTCCACATGCAAAAGACTAAAACTAGATCCATGCCTATCACCATGCACAAAACTAAAGTCTAAGTGGATCAAAGTCCTAAACATTAAAACAGAAACACTAAATCTACTGGAAGATAAGGTAGGTAGATATCTTGGAGACATAGGGCTAGGCAGAGAATTCATGAACAAAACACAAACTGTATGGGAAACACTTCAGAGACTCAACAACTGGGATATCATATTATTGAAAATTTTCTGTACTTCAAAAGAAATCACCAACAGAGTGAAAAGAAAACCCACAGAATGGGAAAGCATTTTAACCAGCAACTCCTCAGATAAAAGACTTATATCAAGAACATATAAAGAATTGAAAATCATCAAGCCTAACAAATTCAAAGACCCTCTCCAAAAATGGGCATCTGAGATGAACACACAGTTCTCAGATAAAGTTATACAAATGGCACATAAATACATGAAGAAATGCTCACCATCAGTGGTCATTTGAGAAATGCAAATTAAAACAATATTGATATATCATCTTACTCTGTAAAGAACAGCTGCCATTAAGAAATCAACTGATAACAAATGTTGGCAAGGCTGTGGGGAAAAAGAAACACTTCTCTTGTTGGTGGGAGTGCAGACTGGTACAACCACTATGGAAATCAGTATGGAGAAATCTCAGAAGACTAGGATTGGAAGCTCCATTCAACCCAGCTATTCCCCTCCTGGGTATTTTCCCAGAAGAACTGAAAAGTTCATATCACAGTGATATATGTGCACCCATGTTCATAGCAGCACAATTTGTAATACCTAAATCTTGGAAACAACCAAGATGCCCATCAACCACAGAGTGGATGGAAAAGATATGATATTTTTATACAATGGAATATTACTCAGCTATATAAAAGGATGATCTTGAGGCCTTCATAGGTAAGTGGAGACAACTTGAGACTATCCTCATTAGTGAAATAAATAAGAATCATATTTATAAATATCACATTGTTTCTCTAGTGTAAAAAGTAATAAGAACTGTAGGAGTAATAAAACCCAAATTGCATAATTGCTACTGTAAAAAAGAGAGGAAAGAAAGTACTCTAAAGGATATAATTGCATGTATGTTTAAGTGTGGAAGATAGATGACCATATTACTATTTTTGTTAGATCATTGAGCGGAACTGTGAACAGTCTCACTGTTTGAATATCTACTTTGTATGCTTTAATTTTGTAACTTGAACAACTATTTCCAAGAGGACTGTATGTAATTTATCAAGTAGTGATTTCTTAGTGTTTTTTTTTTCTTTTTCCCCCTTGGAATTCTGTATTGTTGCTACCCTTTTTTCTGTTTTGTTTTGTTGGTTTTTTCTCTCTTTAAATAAAAAAATGTTATATTTAATGGTGAATAACTCAATGTTTTCCTCCTAATATTAGATACAGTAAAGATATCTGTTCTTACCATTCTTACTCAATGCGCTGAAAGATGTTAGTCATAAATTAAATTAAAGGGAAATAAAAAGGAATACCAAAAGTGATAAAACTGTCTTATGAAGAACAATGTCTATACAAAATACTTTTAGAATAAGTGAACTCTGTAAAATCACAGTATACAAAATGCACATAAAAATCAATCATATTTCTGTATTTTTGCAATAAATGGAAAAAACATCAAAATTTAAAATGTGGTGCCTTTTGAAATTGCTTGGAATGATCAAATAATGGATGTAAATTTGACAAAATATGTACAGGAGTGATATGAAAAATGACAACACTGAGTAAGATATTGAAGCAGAGCTGAATAAATATAGAAATATCCCATGGTTACAGATTGGAAAGCTCAGCATAGAAGAGTTACTAATCTTCCCTAAATTGACTTACAGGTTTTCTAACTTTTACCTAGTTCTATTAAAATCTCAATGAGAACTTTGACTAAGATAATTTCAAAATTTATAACAGAAGGAAAGATAAATAAATTAGCTAAAATAATTCTGAAAATGAAGAATCAAGTAGAATATACAAATATACTTAATTTTAAAAAGTGATATATAATAGAAGTATTAAATAGCTGTAGTGAAAAAGGCAGTGTGATGTAGGTGGTAGGTTAGACACAGAGGTCAAAAGAAATATATCCAATCCTTTTTTCTTTCACAGTGTTAAGGATTGAACTTGGGATCTTCAGTCTAAGCCAAATCCCCTGCCCTCTCATTACATCATCATCATCATTATATTTGAGACAAGGTCTCATGCAGTTGCTAAATTGTCCAGTTGTTCTCAAATTCACCATCCCTCTACCCCAGTCTTCTAGAGTGGTGGGACTATAGGAATGCTCCTCTATGCCCAGCGCAGACAATTTTTACAAAAGAATAAAAACAATTCAGTAGTGCTATAGCAATCAGAGAACCTAAGGGTAAAAAAAAATGGAAAAAAAAAAGAAACATGGCATAAGTATTGCACCTTATTACAAAAAATAAACTCACAGTAAATTATACATGAAAAAGCAAAATCTGGAAATTACAGTTTTACAAAAACATGAGAAAAATATTTGAAAATAACTCTTTTCTTTTTTATTTTAAAGAGAAATAACTAATAAAAACAGTTACATAGACTTTCAAAACAAGATAATAGGAAATTAACAATGGTTAATGTATTGTGTATTGTTATCCTTGAAATAGTTGCTCAGATTACAAGATATAGGCATGCATAATAGATCAAATAATATAAGCATGAACAATTTTTTAATGAACTAAAAGAAATCAGCAGTAAAGAAGGGAAAAGAATATATACATATATTTGTGTATATAATGGCTAAGATACTATAGTACTGAAAAGAATTCTTAAACTTGATGCTAAATGCACAGCCCATAAAAGGAAAAATTCATAAATTTGACTTCATCAAAATTAAGGACTTTTGCTATGCAAAAGACTAAGAGGACCTAAAGAAAAGTTATGAAGTAACAAAAAATTTGCAAACCATATGTCTGATAAAGCCTAAGTATCTAGAATATGTAAAGAACCCTCAAACTCAATTAAAAAATAAACCAGTCTGGTGGCTGGGGATTTAGCTCAGCAGCATAAGCACCTGCCTGGAGAGCACAAGGTCATGAGTTTGACCCATGGTACCAAAAAAAAAAAAAAATAATAATAATAATAATTTAAAAAACCAATCCAACTGGCAAATGTACAAGTGACATAAGTGATTTTCACTGAAGACATACCAATGATAAATAACCACAAGAAAATATGTTAAGATCACTAGTCATCAAGAAATTACAATTTAAACCACAGAGGGTTTCACTACATACTCACCAGAATGGTTAAATTAAAAAGGAAAGGAAAGGAAAGGAAAACAAAGAAAAGAACAACAGGATCAAATGCTGTGATAATGCTGAGGAACTGAGCATGAATTGAGCGTGTATTGTGGATGAACATGCTCTGGAGAAAAATTAAGTAGTTCCTGAAAAGAAAAAAAAAATTGTGCCACTGCTGTATGAATCATAAATTGTAGCCCTGGCATTTTCCCCAGAGGACTAAACATTTACATCAGCTTTATTAGTAATAGCCCCAAACTGGAGACAATCTTGATGTTCTTCCATGTGTGAAGGTAAAGAGGTGTTCACTTTTGTGCGTCTTGCTTGTTTTACTTGGCTTAATATCCTCAGGTTCCATCCATACTGTCTCATATTGCGTAATTCCTTCTTTCTCAAGCCTGAGTCATACATTAGTGTAATAAGATGCACAGTCTCTTTATTCACTTATCTCCTGATGGACATTTAGGTTACTGTCACATTTTGCTTGTTATGAATAGCACTAAAGTGAATATGAGAGTGTTAACCTCTGAGATGCTGATTTCATTAAAATTTTCTACTCTGCCTTTCCCTTCACACTACAGGAATAGATTTGTACCCTACCGAAGAGGCAGAGGCTTATTTGTTGCAGAATATCTACATATAGAAGGACTTTCTTCTAAGCCTTCAAAAAATTAGGCAGTGGATTCTTTTTTTAAAATTTTATTTAGAAAGCAAAAAAACCCCAACCAAACAAAACAGAAAAAAATCGTAGCAACAATACAGAATTCCAAAGGAACAAAAAGAAAAGAACAACAACAACAAAAAAAAAAAAAAACACTAAGAAATCGCTAGTTGATAAGTTACATACTGTCATCTTGGAAATAGTTGTTCAAGTTACAAAATTAGAGCGTACAAAGTAGACATTCAAACAGTGAGACTATTCACAGTTCTGCTCAATAATCTAACAAAAACAGTAGTATGGTCATCTATCTTCCACACTTAAACATACATGCAGTTATATCCTTTAGAGCACTTCCTTTTGCTCTTGATTCTTAAATGCCTAAGCCTCTGAGAAAAAGCAGGGAGGTACCCATGATTGCTTCAGAACAAGCCAGAGAGAGATGATTTCTGAGTGAAGACCAAGGGCTGTGTAACACCTGGGAAATGATCCAACACATGGAATTAGAATTTCATTCAAAGCGTAAAAAGCCTTAGAATAGTTAAGCAGAAGAATGACATACTATAGGTGAAACTTTAAAATAATCCCTCTGTTTTCAGGAAACAAGATTATTCGTACACAAACACTGAAGCCCCATAACCAAAGAATAGGACTAGAAAAATCAATAGTCAAGTGAGAGACTATGGGAACTTGACTAATATGGTGAAACACAATTAAATTTGTGATACATTTTTAATTCATCGCTAACAGAAATTTCACAGCAGACTAGATGTAGTGTGTTTGAGAAAGGATATAAGCATGAATATCAATGTCCAAGAGGCTGAAAGAGTTAAAGTCATAATTAAGAGACAGACACTGCAGGTTGTTCTTTTGCTTATGTTTTTGATGGTAAAGGTAATGGAGAGCAAAGGGAGCAGGGGCGGTACTGATAATCTGATTTTCTCCCTGTTAAACTGGAGATTCTGATCAGACATCCTAGGCGATCTGTTGAGTAAGTGGTTCACACCAAGTCTAGAGTTCAGGGAAAAGGAGAGACTATGGTTTTTAAATTAGGGCTACAGTTTTAAATTTTTGATGGTTTTAACTTGGTGGAACTGATAGAAAATTGAAAAGAACCCACAGAAGGCTGCCTATTCTCTGTTGTTTCCTGTTGGAATTTATCTTAGTCCAAGGGTTTCTCCAATATAGCAGTTTCTTTGGCTGAAGACACAATGCCACATGCAATGTGAAATCTCAACCACGTCTAGTTGTTTTTCCTTGGTAGTACTGGACTTACAATTATATCAAGAGGAAAATTAAATTTGAATGAAAACAAAGAAATAAATTGCTAGCATTAAATACAGGTTCAGAATATATGCATATATTTCCTCAATGAGTTATCAGTTAACTTATAATTTTGGTTGAATGAAAGTCTGATTATTGTGAAAAAAGAGATAGTGTAGTAGTACTTCAAGTGAATAAAGATGCTATAAATTTCAAATTAAACAATTCACATTTTTAATTTTATATTATGTGTTTTAGATTTACTTATAAGAGTTCAAAAACCCATAATTGTAAACTAAATTGCAATAAGCCTGGTTTAAACAATTAACTAAATAAATCCGCCTCAAGCATTTAAAAATAGCACTTTGTTATAGATGAATGACATACTCAATGAGAATGACCTTTAAAACAATTTAAAAGAAATTCTATGTAAAGTACAATATTCTTCACCTAAGTTTGACCCCAGAAGCAAATCTTTGGTTCTGACAAATTCAGGCATTGTTTACATTGTTTCTATCATATTAAATAGATTAACAGAAACTATACACCACATTGCTTTGGAAAATTGGATTAAAGAGCATTTTTTAAAAAAATTGTCTTAAAATTAAATATAATGAATATGATGATTCCAGCAGAATGTCCTATATAAACTTTAATATTCTATTTTCTCGAGTAAACTTAACAGATAGCACAGTAAATGGCCTTTTATACCTTTTAAATGTTATTCTCTAATATGCAACATAAAGAACACATGGGAATCCAATGGAAGAATTATATCAGAGCCTGAAAATGATACAAGAAAACACACCTACAATCTTTTCCGTTACTATAGACAAGACACTTTTATGTGCATATTTAATAAATGTAAGGTGTCAGCTGTTTGCTATGTGCCTGATAGTAGTTAAGCAAGAAACAATCTCCTAAGATAGTCACCAATGAGCTTGTAGGGGTTGTCAAGTACACAGTGGTACATAGAAACAAGGTGTACTACATTTATCAGAATGCAGGAATTTAAAAAAATTATGCCTTGCAATAAACCAAAGGAAAAGCATGAATATAGCATGCTTTATAGGAAAACAAAGCTTTATAAAAGCAATTTTCCTTTCCCTGGTAACACTGTAGTGTAAGTTTGATTGAAAGGATTAGCTCTAATATTTTCTCTGGATATTTTATTTTTCCTGAGCTGACTCCCCCATGGTGAGGTAGCATTTTAGATTTAAAAAGATTAAACAACGCTAGGAAATTCATCTCAACCTACTTAATTTCCTAGGATTCTTGGCCAGGATATCAGGCTGTTCTGTGAATGTACAAAGTAGTATTATAGGAGATTTTGTGTGTATGCAGTCAAGAAGGACGCTACAGATTGGGAAAAGATCAGAATTTGGACTAGGAAGTTCCAAGTTTAAGTCGTACCTCCATCATATATTTTGTGAGTTTGGGAAAACCCTTTGTTGTTCCAGGTCTCAATCTATCTATAAACTTCAACAAGAGATTCATGATTCTATTGGTAAGGATTCTTTGACAGTTGACAATTCTTGACAATTCCCTGACAATTCTTCAGAATTAAATGAGAGAACTCCAAGTCACAGTTATTTAAGAACAAGGGAAGGAGTTAATTTCTGCACATGAGGGAAACTGCCAAGGTTATACTGGCTCTAGATACATGTGGTCCTGGAGCTAGGACTGTGTTTGTAGTTTCTGCCCCACCACCATCCCTCAGCTCTTTGTTCCTTATAGACTTGTATTCTTTTTTCTTTTTTGACTCTAGGCTTTTTAAAAAGAATCCATGAACTTCTCAAGAAAGACAGCTTTGTTTGCTAACAATTATCATAAAATACCTTGAGTCAAGCTGTATAGGTACAACTTGATTCATATGCTCCAGTTTAAACTAATAGCTAATAATTAGCTCATTAATTTATTTACTAATTATTGTTTCTATATATGTATATGTTCTTGCCTCTCCTTTATAACATACGACCATTAACTATGATTTGTAAACTTCCCTGGATTAAGAAATGACTAGTACAAGGAAAGCACATACCCAGTTGTGTCTGAGTGGCTTATGGAGACTTGACCTTGGGTTCTAATAACCCATTTCTCTCTGGAACTATTCCCCTGCTCTACTTCCTGGCTGCATTCATAAACAAACTTTGCTCCGTCATGCTATTGCTTCTGCCATGAAGTTTCTCCCTTAAAGCTTGTGGACCATGTACTGAATCTCCTGAATCCATTTACTAAATTGACCATGTTTCCACTAAGTGATATGTGTCAGGTATTATGGTTTGAGCACAGTAAAGCTGAGTAATTCAGAAAAATTGGTATCAGAGAAGTGGGGTTGTTGCTGACCACGTAGTAAACAAGTCTTTGGAATTTGTGCAGGAGGAGTTTGGAAAGGTTTGGAGATGTGAGCTAGAGTAGCCTTAGAATGCAGTAACCACATCCCAGTGGGTAGTTCTAGTAAGAGTGCGGTTGGTCAGAAGGCTCATAGGAGTGTAGACAGGAGATGTAAGGCTCAGAAAGTTTCAGCTGGAAATAAGGACTCCATTCACATTTGGACTATAGGTCATATTTGTTGCACTCTGAGGGAAAATTTGCTTGTATTTTGAGTCACAGGAAACCAGGTTCTGAGTCATAGGAAACTGAGACTAAGGATAACGGGATAATTCATCTGGTAGAGGAAACTTCAAGGCAGCCCAACATCAAGACTGTGGCATGAATAACGCTAGCTGCTTTTAGCCATATTTTATCGAGAACTGAGACATGAAACACAGCAGAACATATTGAAAAATTTAAATGTTCCCCCAAAAGGTGAAGCCATAGAAGGCAAAGCTGCTAAAGATATTAGCATTATTAAAAAAAGAAACAAAATGCTTTGTACAAGGATAAGAAAAAAGAGATCTCTTGCCTTGAGGGTGTCTCATGCACTAGTCACACCCTATGCATCACAGGTTCTAGGTGCAAAAATGTAAACCTTCCTTTGAGAAGTGACTTTTTTGGATGGCTACTCAGAAAGGCCTCCTACAGCATGAATTCCCAGGATTCATTTCCCTGTGTTAAGCCATTCAGGCACCTAAAAGACCACTGCTACTATGAACCAAGGGGCCTGGGCACTGCCCCAGCTGGCAGCAGACCTTAGTATTGTTCACATGATACTGATTTCACTTGCATGCCCAATGCAGGAACTGTAGGGTCATGGAGATTTCTACTTTAAAAAGAAGGCCTGAGAAGCCAGAGAAAAACTTCTGAGAAGGCAGTATGTGAAGACATAGGAATGATGTTAAAGTTGTAGCAGAGACCCCAGGAGGTCAGATATGCTAAGAATGTGAAATATCTCTTACAGAAAGCTGTAAGACATGAGTAGTAGAATCAACCTAAGAGAGAGGCCATATGGGCTGCAGTCAGTAAAACCATGCAGGAAGAGCTGCTGATGCTCTGTGGAACTCACATCTTACAACTGTGTCTTCCAATACCAGATACGGAGCTACGAGATATAACATTTTCCCTAGTATATCTTATTTTTGATTTGGTCCAATTCTTTCCTCATCCTCCTACCCCTCCCTTTTTAGAATGGGAAAGTTTACTCTGTTCCACTGAACTGGGTATTATGTACATTGTTTTTTGATTGTTTTTACTTGAGTTCACAGCTAAGATTTTGCTTTAAATCTTAAGTGAGATTTGGATTTGAATTTTTGCAAAATGCTGGAACTGTAGAGTTTTGAGGAAGGGATTGTTACACATGGAATAATCAGATTCAGGATGAATCTTCAAGATACATTTGAACAAGTTTGCTGATGGATTAAGAACACTTCTTTAAGATGCAGACAAAAAACAGTAAAACAAGAAAAATCTATCCATTCTTAGGGATGAGATAAAAAATTAAATTTGGGTAGGCATGCCTAAGAGGATTTTGGCTGTTTTACTCTATATTTTATAATTATATTCATAAAGATATTTATAACTTGCTGGGTATATGGAATAGACTGATGTAGGATTCTGTCTCAGAGTTAGGAATAGGTGGTAGGGAAAGCCAGGTGACCTGCACTTATAGAAAGTAAAATACTATGTTTTTCTTAAGCAAATGACTTTTTGGTACTATGAAAAGGAAGAATAGTTGCTAGACAAAAATTATTAGATGTCTAGTGTCAAAAGAAGTCTAGTTCAAATTTTCTTAAACTTTACTTCAACTCTAGAAAAATAGTGTTTTTTCATCAAAAAGGAAGTAAGAACAATATTTATCTTCTAATGTTTTACATAGGAGCCTAGCAAATGTACAACTAGGAATTTCTTCAGACCTAAAAGTGAGCCTAAGCCACTTCAGTGGAATCCTGTTTAGAAACACTGTCATGGGGGTAATAGTGATAGACAGAGGGACATCTTGGGAAGGGGCTGTATCTTCAATGATCTTTTCTCTGCCTTACTTT
The DNA here is from genome assembly GCA_004027295.1 of Dolichotis patagonum. Classification (NCBI taxonomy): domain Eukaryota; kingdom Metazoa; phylum Chordata; class Mammalia; order Rodentia; family Caviidae; genus Dolichotis; species Dolichotis patagonum. The sequence goes on along the minus strand of PVJX010008173.1, from coordinate 3,356 downwards.
TGTTCAGTGACCAAGTCTTCCTCTTCCTTTCTCTGGTTTCCTGAATATCCCATAGTATCTCATGTCTTTGATATATTTGCTCAGATGTTTCTTCTGTCTGGAATTCTCTTTCTTATACCTATGTTTCATCTCTAAATTTTCTAAGATGTAGGGAAACCACCAGTGTCTCTTTGCATCTTTCCCGTAATGTTCCATGCAAACAAGGATCTTCATGTTTGTGATCCCAGTATACACTTTAAACATGGCTGTGAAGTTGCTCCCCTGATACATTGCCTCCTTCTTCACAGTTGAACTTCAGTATATGTAAATCTTTTTCCTCCAATCCTCCTTAAAAGTAAAAGTATGATATTTGAGGGACAGTGGCAAGTGGTTGAATTAGGAGTCCACAAGATGCATTTCACTCTTCGACTTTATTTTCCTAAACTTAGAATCACTCATTAATAAACAGTAGGTGGAGGTGATGGCACAGTTCCTTTGATCATGGTCTGCTTCCTTTTTATTTTATCCTTAAAGTAGAACTGGTTCTTGGGAATGCAAAATCATCTAGCTTTAATATGTCATCTTTTGAAGAGTTGGCTGATGTTTATATAAGCTCTGATCAGTTCACAGCCACAGAATCATGTTTTTCTCTATCTCTGATGTTCAAAGCAGACACACAAGCCTGGGACCTGAGAAGCAGGACTTGAGGGAGTTAGCCAAGATTTTCTCTTAGTAACAGAAAGAGTGGTTGGGATAGGTGTGCAGAGTGTTTGTCTTCTCCTCTCTGAGAGGCTGTTTTGATGGAAGAAATTACCTATTCTATGTGAAGGAGGGATGGGTGCTAATAGTAAAAAACTGTAAGAAGACTGACATTGATCCATTCGAGAATTAATTATATATATGTTATACATCCTATGCTTCACTGGAAAACTTATGAAACAATTTCATGTTTTTAATTTCTGCTTAGAGGTCTTGCATTTAATCATCATTCATGATTATTTTATCTATTTATTTTTAAAAATTATTTATTTAGCATCCCCGTTGACATCATGTATTTATAATGTCTTTGTGGTGAAAATGTCCAAAATCCTCTCTTCTAACTAGTCTGAAACATTCACACAACACTGTCAGCTGCTGCCCTACTGCGCAGTACAACACCAGTCCTCATTCCTCTGATCTGCCAGCAACTCTCACCTGGCTGCTTCCTGTACCCTCCCCAGCCTCTGGTAAGCATGTTTCAATGTTGTGCTTTTATTAAATCAACATCGTTAGATCCACATATGATTGAGGGTATCTGCGACAATGTGAATGTATACGGAGGACATTATGGTAAGTGAAATAAGCCGGACACAGAAAGAATACTGTTGAGAGACAGAGCTGTTATGAAGTAATCAAAAGACCCAGGTATCAATCCATCATTGTTTTGTTTATTTGTTGTACATGCTCCAGGAAGATGCTAGGGAAACAAAAACCAGAAGCTTTTGATTCCTGCTCTGGAAAGGTGATTAGATAGAATTCTTAGTCCTTTGTTTAGTGTGTCCTCAGCTTCCTCAAATTCCCAGAGTGTGGCATCTGAAGACTTGTAGATGTGGAGTGAAGACCTTGGAGATTGAGGTGAGGTACACATTTCAATTGTGCAATTTTTCTTTTGAAAAGAACTTCAGCCTGCAAACAAAAGGCCACCCTTGAAGGTGTGTGATAGAGCTTTGATGCTGAAATAGAGTGTCATTAAGCTGATTTGCTAAGGTAGCAATTTTTTTAAAAAGGGCCCTAAAAAGAATCTATAAGGAGTTTGTATAAGGAGATTTTTCTGAATTTCACTTTATTTTAAAATTTAGTCCATCATAATACCCTTTAATATTTTTTTTCATTTTGAGGCATTGATTTAACAATTACTATTCATCAGGGGACTCATTTTTATTACTATTTGACCACTGTCTTTCAGCAGAAATACTTTTTTGCATTTGAATTATTTAATTTAATAGCACAATTTTCTTCAAGAACCAGAGTCCACATAATGAAAAGTTAGAGGTTGTAGATATCATATCTCTCCATTAAGTTTCTGACAAAGTTGCTTTAATTTTCATAGAGAGAGACGCATGTATGCACATTTTTTTAATCTGACATTAGAGTTCCTACAATTACTTACCTTATCTCCATGATAATTTATCTTGAGTCTTGGCTTGTAGTACACTGAGCCACTTACCATAACACACGTTTTATTCATTACACTGACATTTCACTTAGTGACCCCTCTCTCCTTCCTATCCCTCTCTTCACTGGGGATGGCGTTCTTTCTTTTATTCATCTGATAGAATTTGGTAGGTCTTCTGTCAGCCTTGGCAGAGGCTCTGAGACTGTTAGTCTCTTCGTGCTGCTGAGGTCTTCATCGCACTTACCACGCTAGTTTCACCTCTGTTATAACCATTAACCTTCACATGCCTTAGTTGCTCAAGTGTATATGTATCTTAAGCTGCAGCAGTGCTGGGTCACAGTGAAAGAACATTTTTCATTTTTCTAGGTACATTAAAATTGACTCTAGTGATTTGCCATTTTATACTCTCCAATGAGATCTCAAAAAGACCCTGAGACTGAAGTTCAGGCTGTCCTTGAACTCTGTAGCCAAGGCTCTTTTTGAACTTGCAACAACCTTCCTGCTTCAGCCTCCCAAGTACTGGGATTACAGGCATGTGCCACCACACCTAGCTCTGTGATTCTATCTCTTTATATTGTAGTCAACTATTTGTACTGTACATCTTAAGCATTTTATTAGTCCAAAGCATATAAACTTCATAGGTTTTGGTTTTCTTTGATTATTAGTGGCCACTCAAGGTTCTTATTATATACCTGCTTTGTGTACTGTTTGATTTATATTTATAGATTTCTCCAAATTTCTGTTTTGCAGGAGCCTGTTCATGACCTTCTAAGGTATACATTGGACAGTGTCTAATGAGCATCATTCATATCGGCCACAGTAATCACGTGGGCAAATCATGGTATTGAAAACATTTTATAAACATATAAATATATAACGTATATTTATATATTATATATTATATATTATATATTATATATTATATATTATATATTATATATTATATATTATATATTATATATTATATATTATATATTATATATTATATATTATATATTATATATTATATATTATATATTATATATTATATATTATATATTATATATTATATATTATATATTATATATTATATTATATATAAAATATAATATAGTATATATAATATTTTATATATTTTTATATATAATATTTTATATATATTCATATATTTTATATATAAATACATGTAATATATTTATATATTATCTATAATATATAAAATATAATATATAATATTACATAT